>PVJS01063055.1:0-10579 GCA_004027185.1 Glis glis | reverse complement strand
AGTGAGACCCTGTTTAAAAATAAAGAATAAAAAAATAGGGCTGGGGGTGTAGCTCAGAGTAGAATGCCCCTAGGTTCAATCCCCAGTAACACACACACACACACACACACACACACACACACACCACACACACGCACACAGATAGAAGGCTTGAAAGGAAAGGAAAGTATGGCAGGTGACCTAATATAAATGCTGTGTGTCTGTCTTCTGACTGAAGGTCAGTGTGAGAGTGAGCGAGGCTGTCACCACTGATCATTTCTGTTTCCGCATCCAGTACCACCTCAGCCCTGCGTCCGCAGCTGCTCATGTGTGGATATGGATACTGGGGATGCTGCAGGCAGGTGTCCCTGGTGGGATTGACCATTATGATTCTCAGTAAAGACTAGGTGTAGCACATCATATTTCCAATGGTTAAATGTTTTAGTTCATGTTCTGTGTGCTCTTCATGTCTTTGGACATGAGATTCTGGGACCTGAGATTTCTCTTTGCTTTGCTTCACAGCAGTCTGGGTGTATCTGTTTAATGTCATTCCCAGATTTAAAACACCCTTTTATGTATGGCCATATCATTCTGCTGTATAGAATGAGGGAAGCAAAGTGTACCCCCTGTAGCCCTGCAGACCCTCCCAGATTGACAAAGGGATATGTTCATGTGCACAGAGCTAGCCCATCTTGATTTTTCCTATGAGTGGAGCGACATCTAAGGAAATCCACGGTTACTCCCCACCTTAAGCTCAGAAGGAAGTATGGATGCTTCAAGGTTGCTTCTCATACTTCTTTGCCTAAGCTCACACTGTTGCTTCTGCCACAAATGCTGTTCCATGTCATCTGGAATCTCCTTGTCTTTTAAAGTCCTCCAGGTAAAATGATACCAATTCCATGAATCTGGTGAGATTCACACTCCCTTCTGTCTAAATTCTTGCAGCACACTGCCCTGTTATATTTTCTCGTTTGAGCCAACAAATGTGTGCCTGCATTGTACCTCTGACCTATACCTCTAGCCCTATGTATTTATTTATTTATTTACTGGGATTTGAACTCAGGGCCATTCTACCTCGGAGCTAAACCCCTAGCCCCTTTTTTCTTTTGAAACAGGATCTCACTACTTGCTGAGGCTGTCCTCAAACCTGCAATCCTCCTGTCTCAGCCTCCCAAGTACTGGGATTACAGGTAAGCACCACCATACCCAGGTTCTTGCTCACTGATATGGACATATTCTAGGGGCTGAGAGTCAGCAATGATTAAGATCAAATCTATTTTCTGCCCTTTTCTTCTCAAGGTTCACGTTGCAGACAGAAAGAAGCTGTATGATATCCCATTGTGTGAACATATTCATGGGCTTTGAGTTACTTCCTATTTGTGGTTTAGTTTGCATCCTTAACAGATAATCATTTTGGGTTCCTTTGGGTTTTCTGGGTCACAGGGGAGGCCCCATCATCTTCCTTAGATGCTGCCAAACATGTTTCCAAAATTATTATAGCAGTGGGTTGGTTTTAAGCATGAGTGATGTGATTCCTTCTTGTAGATAGTTTTCCCTGGTTGCTATGAGGAGAACAGACTGTAGAGGACTGTCTGGTCCTCTAGGTGGGCTTGTGGAGCTCAGGGAAAGGTGGGCAGTGGTGGCTATAGGTTCCTGGAATGGGGCAAGTGGTAAGATTTGAGACTGACCTCAGAGGTAGAATGGAGGGTGTCACAAATTGCAGAGATGGAAAGAGAAAGTGACTTGTTTTTACCCACCACACTTCTTCGTCTTTTCCTTTTTTATTTTTTGTTTCTGTGGTACTGGGGATTGAACCCAAGGGGATTCTTTGAACCTCTGAGCTACACCCCCAACCCTTTTTATTTTTTATTTTGAAACAAAGTCTTGCTAAGTTGCTGGAGTTGGCCTCAAACCTGTAATCCTCCTGTCTCAGCCTCCCAAGTACTGGGATTACAGGCATGTGCCATCACGCCTGGTTACCCAACACACTTCTGATACCAGATGTGTGGGCTCTTTCCACACCTACCACCAGTTCTCCACCTCTCCAGACACCAAGCAGGTGTTGAACAGGTGCACTGAATTCTGATAATCCTGGAGCTGGTGTCTTAATCCACAAGTGTAAGGGTTTAGTCCCTCAAGATGTCTCTCACATCATATGCCAGTCACAGGATTTGGGGCCCTAGGGTACCCTCATTTCTGCCCAACTTGGGTGCAATGTCAAGATGCCACAATTTTGCCCTCCAGTCTTCCCCTCTTGTCATGTTGGATAATTTGTTAAAATTACTCAATGGACTCAGGAAAACACGTTGCTTACTGTTGCCTGTTTATGACAAGAGATACAACCCAAGAACACCAGCATGGACGAGGTTCATAGGGCTCAATATTAGGTAAGGGCATGTGTGGAACTTCCAGGTCTCATCCCACTGTAATTTGTACATATGAAGAAAATCTGTGAAGGTCAGTCATAGAGGAAGAATCTTTTAGGTATTCTCCTGGAGAAAAGGTTTATGAATTTGCCATTTTCTTTAGGTCAGATCTTTAAGCTGACTCCAAGTGAGAATTTGATGAAATTTTAGGTGTTGAAGGAGGGAGAGTTTCCATACTGCAAGGAGGGGACTGCAGGGCATGGTGAACTCCCAGAGTTACATTCTTTGTGTCAGAATCATGTCCTGGTGTTGAGGCAGGCTCCATTTCAGTGGGGATCCATGTTGGTAGGTCAGTCTGCACTCGGGTTGTCTTCAGGGGTTGTCTCCATGGGACACTGTTGGACACTGAGCACATTCATGGCCCCATTTCCAGGAGGACGAAGCAGGAAGAGCCCACTAAGTGCAGGAAGAAGCAGGTGCCCACTCTGGAAAGCCCGGGGCTGCTCCTGCTTAGATGCAAAGATCCCACAGCCTGGGCCAGGTCTGGGCCTGGGAAGAAAGGAGGCCTGGTGAGGGCCCTGGCTGCAGTCTGTCTTTTGCTCCTCGAGGCCCAGTGCTGGTTGCTTCCTAGTCAGTTAATTCCCAGGGCAGGTCCTGGATTACTATCCATTTAGGGGCTCTAGGCCCACACTGAGCTGTCCAATGAGATTCGAAGGCTTCAGGGGGCGGGGTGGCAACATGTCTGGCAGTATCTTCCAGTCACTCTGCTCTACTTGGGTCCCAGTCTCAGATGCTGTGAAAAGTGCTAAGTGCTTCAGACTCCTCGCTGTGACAGCCACTGACACTTCAGATCCTAGGCAGGAATCTGGGCAGCCCAGAATCAGGAAATGGTGAGATCTCAGGGACCAGGAGCAGGCAGGGCAAAGGAGGGACTGGTAAGATGGTAGGGACCTGCCTCCCCACAAACCCTGGTGTCTTCCCAGTGCCCCTGGTTGCTGCTCAGCCTCTGTCCTTCTGGCTTCGCAGTGCAGCTGGTTGGCATCCTTCTGGTGCATGTAGTGACCTGGGCCACATGGAACCCTCTCTGGCAGTTTGGCTAGCAGCCCATGTGTCCCTGACTGTGCTGTGGTGGCAGAGGATCATGAGACCCCACCTCATATGTGGACTCTTGCAGGAGGGGCCACCCCATGGGTCCCCATCCCTTCTGCCTCCCCAGGCAGATTTGCTTCCCCAAGTTCTCTAATTGTCTAGGAAGCAGAGCCTCAGTCTAAGGCCTGTCCCTCAGCCCTGTGCTTGTAGGGGCTGCCAGTAAATCCCTAAATATCCTGACACTAACCCACAGAAGCAGACTTACTGGGAAGGGGTCCACATGCACACGTGGCTGGGGTAGGAGTGGAGGGAGGATGGTTTGTCCTCTGTGACATGAAAGAACGAACAAAATAGAAAACGAAAGAAAGAGAGAAAAGGAAGATGACTTTATCTGAAAGGAACATTACAGGAGGGGAAAGCCCCAAATGGAAGGTCTGCGAACTTGTCAGTGTGGAGGCAGAAAGGACTTTTCTTTCTAGGTAGGAGCAAGAGGAGTAGAAAGAAGATGGGAGAGGAGAGGAGGGTGGGGGTGGTGACATCAGATCCTAGACTTGAGGATGTTTTTCCTGGTGTCAGCTTGTTAGGATGACAATAAAGGAGGGCTGTGTGCTGGCTCAGGCTGAGGGTGGATCAAAGATCAGAGGCCTGGAAGAAGGAGAGAAACTGAAGGAAAACTTGCTTAAGTGTTTTCTCTCTGCTGATGAGTTAATTATTTTTTAGGACAAAAGTGGAAATTTAGAATGTGTGTCTGGCCTTGTCATAAGATAAAAACAGGACATCCTGTAAGTGTAATAGGGATGTGTTTGTATACAGTAGGATGTTTCTCCAGACCACAAAGCATTGGAGGTGTGGATCTTTAATCACTGTTGTTTGCTGAGAATTTGTGTGTTTATTTGTGTGTACTATAATGATAATATTAATAAAAATGTGGTCTTTGTCCCTGATTCTGGCATAGAGATCCTTAAAACCCTTGGAAATTCCAGGAACAGAAGTGTCTTTGGTTGTTTATCATAAACCCCTTTTAGGTAATATCTGAATTTGTGCTAACAAAGTGACTCAGGGTGCCGCCCTTCTATAACTTCAGGATGGGGTCTGGTGACCAGTCAGAGCAAACACATGCTTTGTGCTGGCATCTGCAGTGGGTACAGTGTGGTTCATCTGAGCCCTGAAATTGTCAGGACTGTGTTAACTCTGGGTGGTGTCAGAAATGAATTGTGGGACACCCAGTTGGTGTTGGAGAATTGGTCGGTGTCCAGAAAACCCCACAGATTGGGAGTCAGAAAGATACCACAGGTCAGAACTTACTCCGGGTGAGTGAGTGGAGAATGTTGGGTGTGTGGAGGTCCCAGAATTTGATTTCCTGGCTGCTCAGATTCCTTCACTCCCTCCCTGGGCATGAGGTGCCCTGGGCTGCACCTGCACAGTGACAGCAGTCTCTACCTAAGCTTAGGAACCTGTGCGACCTTCTGATGTTTGTTGTGTTGTGAGATGTGGGTGAGGCTGGCGGCTTCCCTGAGCTGCCTCCTTTTGGCTTTCTTTGTAGAATCTTCTTTCTATAAAACAGCATTTTACTTCACCATCTAAGAATTTTTTTCAAGATTTGCATGTAAGATGGTGATTTTTTTTTTTTTGGTGATCCTGAGTGAATAGAATGATGGATTCTGAAGAAACAAAAAGAATTATTAAAATAAATTATTTGTTTAACCATAAATTTAGCTGGGTGTGGTGGTGCATGCCTGTAGTCCCAGCACTTGGGAGACTGAGACATGAGCATCCCAGGTTGGAGGCTAGCTTCAACAACATAGCGAGACACCCACAAATTTATCAATACCCCATTTCAAAATAAAAAGTGAAAGGGCTGGGAGTGTAGTTTGGAGGTAGAATGCCCCTGGGTTCAATCTCCTATATAAAAAAAGATAAATTTAAAAAATAATATAAATATTTATGGAATCACCTGCAGGTGAATAAATAGGCTTCTCACTCTCCTTTTTTGAGTATATGTTTGGTATTGGGACTTGAACCAAGGGGTGTTCTGCCTCTGAGCTACAACCTCAACTCTCTCTATATATTTATTTATTCATTTATTTTTGTGGGACTGGGGATTGAACCCAGGGCATTCTGCCTCCAAGCCACATCCACATCCCTTTATATTTTTTGCTTTTGAAACAAGATCTCCCTGTATTGCTGAGAGTCTTGCCACATGCTGAGAATGGCCTCAAACCTGCAGTCCCCCTGCTTTAGCCTCCCAAGTGCTGGGATCACAGGTGTGTGCCACCACACCTAGCTTTTTAAATTTATATTTATTTGTTTGTTTGATTGTTTTTATGGTGCTGTGGATTGAACCCTGGGACATTCTACTTCTGAACTATACTCCCAGCCCTATTTTTAATTTTTTATTTGGAGACAGGGTCTCACTAAGTTGATGGGACCCTCACTGACTTGCTGAGGTTGGCTTTCAACCTACGATCCTTCTGTCTCAGCCTCCCAAATACTGGGACCATGGGTGTGTGCCACCACACCCAGCTGTCCTCTGAGTTGATTGTACCATTTTGTCATCAGTGCCAACAATGGAACCACAGCTCTGCAAGTGAGCATAGCAACTTGCACCATAAGCAGGTGTCCAGACATTGACCACCTCTCGTGTCTGCCTTTTCTTGCTCTGACTTGCCAACCTGCTCTTCTGTCTGATGGCCAGCATATTCTCTGACCTCTCCTTGCTAGGCATCTGGGATCTTGTCTTGTGACCTTTGCTGCTATTTGTTATTCCCTAATATGTGAATTACAAGTCATGTTGCCATCTTACAATGGAGACAAGCATACAGAAGTCTGTATGTACTAGTAATTGAAACCAAGGGTGTTCTACCTCCGAGCTACACCTGCAGCCCTTTTCATTTTTTATTTTGAAACACGGTCTCCCTAAGTTACTGAGTCTGGCCTGAAACCTGTGATCTTCCTGTCTCAACCTCCCAAGTATTGGGATTACAGGCACATGTCACCACACACAGATAAGACTTTGTTTTGAGAGATACTACAGTGCATAAAGAAAAGTTGGGATGACCCAGAAACACTGTGGGTGTTGCTTTTCTGCTGTGGAGCTACCAAATAGTTCCAGACTAGCCTCAGAATTGCTCTGGGAGAAGATGTGGGAATGAATGGAGTATAAGAGTGTGATGAGCAAGACATGGAGGGAACATTTAGAAAACAGAGCATCATGTGAACAACTTATGAAGTTAGTAGAGATCTTCAGTGATATGAGTCTCACCCTTCATCCTAGAAATATGTGACATGTTTTAGGAGTTGGTGTCTTTTGAGGATGTGGCTGTGACCTTCACCCCAGAGGAGTGGGCTTTGCTGGATCCATCCCAAAAGGAGCTCTACCGAGATGTGATGCAGGAAACCTTCAGGAACCTGGCCTGCGTAGGTAAGAGTGGCATCATTCTCTTCATTAGTCAATCAGAGTGCACATGTTTCTTGCTCATCAGTGCTGTGGCATGATTTGAAATATTGAAAGGAAGACTGGGCGTGGTGGCGCACGCTTGTAATCCCAGTACTTGGGAGGCAGAGACCGGAGGATCTGGGTTCGCGGCCAGCCTCAGCTACTCAGTGAGGCCCTCCGCAACTTCGTGAGACCTGGTTTCAAATTAAAGTACAAAAAAATAGGGTTGGGGGTGTAGCTCAGAGGTAGAATGCCCCTGGGTTCAATCCCCGGTACCGCAAAAAAAAAAAGAAAGAAAGAAATATTGAAAGGAAAGCTGGGCATGGTGGCGCACGCTTGTAATCCCAGTACTTCGGGAGGCGGAGACCGGAGGATCTGGGTTTGCGGCCAGCCTCAGATCTCGCTCTCTCTTTCCCTGTCTCTCTCTCTCTCTCTCTCTCTCTCTCTCTCTCTCAGTGAGGCCCTCTGCAACTTCGTGAGACCCGGTTTCAAAATAAAGCATAAAAAATAGGGCCGGGGGTGTAGTGCGGAGGTAGAACGCTCCTGCGTTCAATCCCTGGTACTGCAAAAAAAAAAAAAGAAATATTGAAAGGGAACATTTTGGTGAATATACCAGGCATCATCACATTATTTATATCATGCATTCAGCCTAGAATTTAATAACTTTTGTGTAATGTTGTAATAATTCATAATGATCCTTCTCGGTCTACATTTTAGGCCAAGAACAGGAAGAGCAGAACATTAAAGATGACTACAAAGATTCCAGGAGAAATCTAAGGTAACTTTCACTCACAGAAGAAAGCAGTGAGCCAGATATGGTAGTTCACACTGTAATCCTAGTACTTTGGAGGCTGAGACAGAAGCTCAAGACCAGCCTCAGCAACTTAGTGAGACCGTGTTTGAAAACAAAAAACAAAAAGGGCTAGGCTAGGGTTGTAGCTTAGAGGTAGAATGTCCCTGGTTTCAATTCCTTGAACCACACACACACAATAAAAGAGAAAGATATATATACATATATATGTATATATGTATATATATCTTTCTCTCTCTCTCTCTCTCTCTCTCTCTATATATATATATATATATATATATATATATTGCTGAGACCCTCATTAAGTTGTTGATCCTGGCCTTGAACCTGCGATCCTCCTGTCTCGGCTTCTCAAGTACTGGGATTATAAGTGCATGCCATCACACTGGGCAGTAGAATGTTTTTGTACCATGTATAAGGCACTAGATTCCATCCCCAGGACCACAAAATAAATAAAAATAAATAAATATATATATATATATATAGAGAGAGAGAGAGAGAGAGAGAGAGAGAGAGAGAAAGCAATGAGTCTCAAGAATCCTAGAGTGTCAGGAAATTTAACAACTAAGCAAATGATTCAAATAACCCCAACTTAAAATTGTTTTAATCTCAAACTATTTTCTAAAAATGCATATGGGTTGAACTTCTACAATTGGAAAATCCAAAATCAGAACTGTTTCAACTTTAGAAACATCTGGAGCACCAACATGACACCATGAGTCCAGTTTTTCTGATGATTCAATGAACATATATGTTGTTCCATGTACTATGTTATTACATGTCAGGGTTTATGAATAAGGTATAGATGGTACAAAAGTAAATTTTCTGTTTAGATTAGGATACATCTTTGAGATGTCTCATTATGCAAATACTTCAAAATCCAAAACAGTTTTGGTCTCTATCATTTTATGTATGGAATACTGAAGTGTTTTCAATATGATATAAATATTCAGTATAATAAAAGTTAGCTGTGAAAAAATATTATGAAACCCCATATGAGCTGGGTGTGGTGGCTCATGCCTATAATCCCAACTACATGGAAGGCTTAGGCAGGAGGAATGTGTTTTTGGCCATCCTGGTAACTTAAGGGAGACCCTGTCTAAAATTAAATTAAAAAGACCAGGAAGGTGGAGCAGGCCGGTAATCCCAGTACTTGGATCACACCAGGATCACAGGTTTGAAACCAGCCTCAGCAACTAGTAAGGCGTAGACCATGGTTGAAACTTACAGAGACACTGTGTCAAAATAAAAGGGCTGGGGCTGGGGTGTAGCTCAGAGGTAGAATGCCCCTGGGCTTAATCTCAATTTAAGAGGCTGGTTTTGTGCTGGGCATGGTGGCGCACGCTTGTAATCCCAGTACTTTGGGAGGCGGAGACCGGAGGATCCGGGTTTGTGGCCAGCGGCCAGCCTCAGCTCTCGCTCTCTCTCCCTGTCTCCCTGTCTCTCTCTCTCTCTCTCTCTCTCTCTCTCTCTCTCTACTTAGTGAGGCCCTCTGCAACTTTGTGAGACCCGGTTTCAAAATAAAGCATAAAAAATAGGGCCGGGGGCGTAGCGCGGAGGTAGAACGCCCCTGCATTCAATCCCTGGTACCGCAAAAAAATAAATAAATAAAATAAATTTAAAAAATAAAAGGCTGGTTGTGGTAGCATATCCCTGTAATACAAGTACTTGGGAAGCTAAGACAGGAAGATTGCAGGTTTGAGGCACTCAGCAAATAAGTGAGACTCTGTTTAAAAAAAATATTCTGTGGGTATAGATTGGAGGTAGAATGCCCCTGGGTTCAATGCCCAGTACCAAAAAACAAGCTGTGGATGTAGGGTGATATTGGGGATTGAATCCAGGGGCCTTCTACCTCCAGGCTACATCCCCAGCCCTTTTCATTTTTTATTTGGAAACAAGGTCTCGCTAAATTGCTGAGACCCTCACTAAGTTGCTGATCCTGGCCTTGAACCTGCGATCCTCCTGTCTCAGTCTTTCAAGTACTGGGATTACAAGTGCATGCCATCATACTGGGCAGTAGAATGCTTTTGTATCATGTATAAGGCACTAGATTCCATCCCCAGGACCACAAAATAAATAAAAATAAAAAAGACAGGATAGCGTGAATGATTAAAAAGAGAAAGAGAGAGAAAGACCCTGATATGAATACTACTGCTTTGATAATAACTGTCCTAGATCTATCCTGCAGAGCTTTCCAGTCATTCATGTTCAAAAATTCCTACACGGCATAAAACCATTGTGTCTCATGGAAAATCATTAATAAACACAACACTAGTAATGTATTTCTTCTTCTTTTTAATTTTTACAGAAGTCAAGTGTTACAGAGATTCTTCGAACATAATCTTGAGAGTGAATGTGGAATAATCTTTAGCTGGTCTCCAGATCCTAGTCTGAAGAAGAAAACTCATCCTGGAGTTAAACCAGGTGAAAAGGATATGTGTGGAGATGTTCTCATTGGTCATTTATCCTTAAATGAGCCCCATAGAGCTCAGTGTGGAGAGAAACCATGTGCACATTTGAAATATGGAGAGAAATCTGATAAATGTAAGGAACGGGGGGAAGCCTTCAGTTCTCCCAAATGCTTTGTGAAACATGAAGAGAATCACACTGGAGATAAACACCATGAATGTAAGCAATGTGGTAAAATCTTCAGTAGTTCCCGTTACATTCAAATACATGAGCGAATTCACACTGGTGAGAAACCCTATGTTTGTAAGCAATGTGGGAAAGCCTTTAGTTCTGCCAGTTACCTTCAGACACATGAACGAATTCACACTGGTGAGAAGCTCTATGTATGTAAGCAGTGTGGGAAAGCCTTTGCAATTTACTATTCCTTTCTAAGACATAACAGAACTCACACTGGAGAGAAACCCTATGAATGTAAGCAGTGTGGGAAAG
>PVJS01063054.1:0-10580 GCA_004027185.1 Glis glis | reverse complement strand
TGTGCCTTCCTCCCCCTCGTGGCTGATGTGTCCCTGTGTGCTGTGGAGACAGGATAATCATGACAAAGGCCCCACTCGGACTGGGCATGAGTGGGAAACAGAGACAATTATTACATCCTACTGGGTGAGCCTTGTAGAGGGTATTTTTCCTTGATGGGAAGCAGGGAGAGAACTAGGCTGTCACACAAGAAATGGCAAAGGGTTTGTTAGAAACTCCAGCTACTTGGGCTTTTCAAAGTTGCTTCATCAATTGAGATTAAAGCCTGGAATTAACAATGGTAACCGTGGCTGCCGAGGAACATGAATTATGGTGTTTCTTCAAATTTATATTTTGTAGAACAAAAGGCACTCATTTTAAAGTACAATATAGTTTTGGTTTTGTTTTTTGTACTGGGGATTGGACCCAGGGGCACTCTATCTCTGAGCTACACCCCCAGTCCTTTTCATTTTTTATTCTGAAACAGAATCTTACTACATTGCTGAGAGTCTCGTTAAGTTGCTGAGGCTGGTCTTGAACCTGCACTCTTCCTGTCTCAGCCTCTGAAGTACTGGGATAACCAGGCATGAGTCACCACACCCAGCATCACCTGTGATTTAGACAGAATAGGTTCAACATCAAAAATCCTGAAGTGATTTAGGCAGCAGCTTTATGAGCACTTGTAAAGGGTATTTTCCTGATGGAAAACAGAAAACTAGGTTCTCACAAAAGAAGTGGCAAAGTATCATTAGGAACTCCAGCTACTCATGCATTTTCTTTCTTTCTTTTTTTTTTTTGCGGTACTGGGGATTGAACCCAGGAGCATTCTACCTCCAAGCTACACCCCCAGCCCTATTTTTTATTCTTCATTTTGAAACAGGGTCTCACTAAGTTGTGGAGGGCCTCACTAAGTAGCTGAGGCTGGCTGTGAACCTGCAATTCTCCTGTACTGCCTCCCAAGTACTGGGATTACAAGTGTGCACCACACCTAATTGTGCATTTTCAAAGTTGCTTTATCAATTGAGATTGAACCCTGAAATTAACAATGGTGACCTTAGCTGCAGAGGAACACAAATTATGTTCAGTTATCAGCCAGATAGATAGAAATTTTTAGTGTCTTTTTTCACAGATGTTGTTTCTTAGAAGAATTTATATTTTACAAAATTTATGATTTGCTTCTTAGAATTTATATTTTGTATAAAGTGCTTATTTTCATGCACAATAGTTTATAACATTCAACTGCAGACCCCAGATGCGGTCCTGAGGCCATTACATGGAGTGTCCTAGGTGGACAAGAGCAGTAGCTGACATGAATTTGTGCCCATCATACCTGGCTCCCATGTTAATCTCCTAATTGTGTTATGTTACCTGGAAAAAGGGATTTTGCAGCTGCAAATGATGTTACTATTCAGTTGGCCCTGAGGATTACTCCAGTGCAGCGAATCTAATCACACAATACCTTGAAAACAGAAAGCTTTCCCTGGCTGGCAGAGGACGGGAAGTCAGAAAGACCCTGGTTTGTGCTTTGATGATGGATGTTAGAGGGGATGCAGGCAACCTGGAGGAGCAGATGGAGGCTCCAAGTGACACCCGTCAATGAAATATATGCTTCAGATGTGTAGGTGCAACCCCATAAATAACATATGTCTGCATACAGCTCAATAGGATGGAGGAACAGGAAGCATAGGTCCGGGTCAAGAACCATGTTCTTTAATGCATTTTCTTATTATTTAAGTCTCTCAACACTTGTCATGTTCTTTTTTTTTTTTTTTTTTTTTTTTTTTTTTTTTTTTTTTTTTTTTTTTTGCGGGAATTGAACCAGGGGCATTCTACATCTGAGCTACAGCCCTGTACCTATTTTTTATTCTTTATTTTGAAACAGGGTCTCACTAAGTTGCAGAGGACCTCACTAAGTAGCTGAGGCTGGCTGCGAACTCCGATTCTCCTGTCTCAGCCTCCCAAGTACTGGGATTACAAGCGTGTGCCACCACACCCGGCTATGTTATGTTGGAGTTTTAAAAATTATTTATTAGGAAGGAAGTAGTGGTCCAAAAGGAGATGGGTGCACAGTCTGTTGTCTGAATCCCTAAGGTCCTGACCTGAGAAGTCAGCCTCCGTAAGAGCTGAACTTGACCTCTGCCATTTTCATAGCCCAGTCCTAAGATGCTTGAAATTTCCCACAAATATGGCAGGAACAGAAAAAAAAATTGTCCTTGTAGAAAAAAGGTTTATATGGAAGTATGAGCATCACTGTTCATGGGAAACGCCTAAAATCTTCAGGGGAAGTTTAATTTGGGCAGCAATTAATTTTCTCTAGTTGTGTGGAAGCATTTATTTGGGAAGGATTGCTGGCAGTAGAGGACAGAGCAGGACTTTCTGGCTAACCTGAGGAAAGAATCCTTAGTGACAGAGCCTGGGGAGGTGTGAGGGTGGCCTGATGTACCTTGGGTCTGTGATCCAGGCTGCCAGGGCCTAGCTGGGGACACAGGCTGCCTGGGGACCATGGAGGGGCACTAGGTCAAGTTGGTCATCCTGGGACTACACGGTTTTCTTGGGTTTTCTGAGCTGTCTATGACCTGCCTGTTGTTGTTTAGAGCATGCAGACGCTCAGGGTCTATCTGAAGGCTGCAGGAGGCAGACATCAGCCCTTTCCCTCCTCAGGAAACAGAGAGCCTTATAGTTTGGGGAATCCTAACTCTGGACTCCACTGGGGCCTTGAATCCTCCTTGAGTCCTTAGTCAGTTCCACATCTGAGCCTTCTTTCTCTTTTCAACCTAGCCAGTGACTGACTTGTTCCAAGTGCCAACACCCCTTTTGCCCACAGAGGCATCTGTAATCTCTGCAGGACTTGGGCTCTGCGTAAAGGCTGACATCTGTAGCGTTTTGCCATGGATATTTTTCTCCCTTCCCTCTTTTTAGTGGATGAAAGTTGACACCATGCCTCATCTTGTTTTTTTAGTTACACTTTGGTGGTGTCTGTGGCAGGACCTGTACCTCCTGAGCAGGTGTCTCTTCTCCGTGGGACAGATGGCTCCAATCCTACAGCCCCTATTTCATCTTCTGCTAAGTCTCCTAAGGTGCTCTCTCTCTTGAGTCGTTGATAGATTCTTATATACTATCACCTCTACTCTCTAATCTGCCTGAGACTTTTTTCCAAGAAACTATAGGCCCAGCTATGGAGTCGACCCTTGAATTATGGGTTGACGAAGAATAAGAGGTCAGGATTGCCTGGGAAAGAGCTCGGGATTGCCTCTTGCTTACCTGAAAGGGTATATTCAAAGACCTCAAAGAGTATACTCTAAACCACATAATAGGAGCTTTTACAAATGGTCGAGGATATAGATAAAAAAGGGAAGCCTCAGGAATAGCCAGGCACCTTAGGCTATTATAAATTGTGCTGCTATAAACATGGGTATGCATGTATCACTATAGTATTTTAACTTTTTTTTGGAAGGATACTGAGGAGTGGCATAACTAGTCAACAGATGAATAAAGAAAATGTAGCATATACATACAATGGAATTTTACTTAACTATATAGAAGAACGAAATTATGTAATTTGCAGGAAAGTGGATGGAACTAGAGAATATTATGCTAAGTGAGATCAGCCAGTCTCAGAAAGGCAAAGGTCGCATGTTTTCTCTCATTTGTGGAAGAGAGGGAGAGAATAGGGAGGAAAAATCACTTTTTTATTCGTAGGCCATTAGGTTTTCTCTGTGAAAGAATAAACTTTCTTAATATTTCAAACCTGTGATATTTGATTAAGTTTATTAATTTCTTTTCCTATTTAAATTATTTTTTTACCCTATTGTATTGTTTCAACATTGTTTTTCAATAATTTTTCTTTGTTTATAGAGATTTAATTTACCTACATGTAGAGCACTGAGATGTAAGTTCACATAATAAAATACTTACAAATGTATATGCCCCCATATGGCTAGCACTCCAATCAGTAAGTAAGCTAACTTTTATCATGCCACTTAACAATCATTACTCCATTACACTCAAGTGCCAGAATGCGGAAACTATCCTCTTCTTTAAAGGAAGTCTTTCTTTTTTGGGGGGAGGGGTGCACTGGGGATGGAACCCAGGGGCATTTTACCTCTGAGCTACACCCCTAGTCCTGTTTTTTATTCTTTATCTTGAAACAGGGTCTCACTAAGTTGTGGAGGCCTCACTAAGTGGCTGAGGCTGGCGGCGAACCTGTGAGCCTCCAGTCTCAGCCTCCCAAGTACTGGGATTACAAGTGTGCACCACCACGCCTGGCTTAAAGGAAGTCTTTCTGACAGTTATATTGAACTTTATATCTAATCTTCTGGATTTGTTGTCTACTCAGACTGTCCTACTTGCTTTGTACCCTACTCTATATATTTTACTATTGCTTACCCTTATTAGTAGAATGATAGGCATGGGTGAAATGGGAGGGGCTACAAATGTCTAGAGTCATAGCCCTGAAGACATGGGCAAAGTCCCTTACATAAGGATTAAGAAGGCATTGTCTCCAAGGGAAATTGTCCTTTTTTTTTTTTTGCGGTACGGGGATTGAACCCAGGGGCATTCTACCTCAGTGCTACACCCCCGGAGAGAGAGAGAGAGAGAGAGAGAGGGAGAGGGGGAGGGAGGGAGGGAGAGAGAGAGAGAGAGAGAGAGAGAGCGTGCTGAGGCTGGCTACGAACCTGGATCCTCCGGTCTCCACCTCCCAAAGTTCTGGGATTACAAGCCTGCGCCACCACGCCCTGCGGAAACTGTCCTTTGAAGACAAGGAAGGATCTTTATGGGCCTAGGAAGATTGGAGAAAGAATGGACTAATCTAGACCTGGGGGAACTCTCAAAGAAGATTAGGTAGGGTTCCAGATTCTTTGTAGAAATTAGGGTTGGAAGATGATCTTAGCTTTTGCACATAAGTTTTCTTCTCTTGGAATTGCTGTCTTAGTTAACTCTGTTTCATGTTTCAGAAGTTAATTTAAATGTCCTTCAAGAACGGTTCCTAAATTTTTAAGGCTATATTATAGGCTTTCATAGTACCATGTATAATTTTGTCAAAGAACTTATGGTTATAATTTTACATTAGTTGTGCATGTATTTGAATAATACTTGTCTCCTCCCCTGAATCCTAACCTCCACATAGGACCATATTTTAATATTTTTCATTATTATATCCTCAGTACCTAGCATACAGGTCCTAGCACATAGTAGAGGCTCAAAATATACTTGTCAATTGAATAATAAGTTATTAAAATGAATGAATAAGAAAGCATTGATATACAGGTTCACACAGTTCTTTCTCCCTTTCTGGTAGAACCATACATAAAATCAGTTTGGCATTTCCCAAAGACTATTATAGGAAATTCCTTATGATCCAGAGCCAAAATACAGGATAATTTGTCAGATGGAGTTAGAAACTCAGATCCTAGAATTGGATATATAGTAGAGTCAGTTACTAGTCATTTATTCATTTAAGTGGAAGGTGCAAAACAGGGTATGTTTGATTCAGAGAAAAGGAGCAACATATTTGTGATACACTTCGTCACCTCTCTGCCCCAATGCAGATCCCAGCAAGGGAAGGAAGGCTGTGTCAGCCTCCCACTCCCTCCCAGGTACTCAACATAGTGCAGCACCTCAAATGTCCATACATTGTGAGTAAAAGCTCACCAAACAATTCTTCAGTGAACGCAGTGAACACATGACATAGCGCAGTGAGAAATTATTTCTTAGCAGGGCGTGGTGATCCATGCCTGTAATCCCAGTACTTGGGAGGCTGAGACATTAGGATCACAGGTTCAAGGGCAGACTCAGTAAGTAGTGATGATGTAGAAGAAATAAGGAGGCAGAAAGGAGACCAACAGGAAGGAAAAGTAAAATATAATTTTAATATAAGAACCTGGAGCTGAAGTGCTTCAGCCTTTACTCCACAAACCAGTTTTCTTTCCCAGACCTGACTCTCCCAAATTCCTGGAAAATCTGTAGATCTTAAGAGTTAACTAAAAGAAACTATAATTACCCTGTGCATTGATAACAAGACAGGTATGATATTTTGAGAAACCTATAATTTAGGACACTCTCCAGTTTATCTATCAATCAACTAATGAGGGCCCCAATCAGCCTGAGGACCCTAAGGTTGACCAGACCGCCAGACCACCAGGAACCACCTCGGGACTGCTGGACTGAGATCATCCTCCCTAAAGCTGACCAGACCACCAGACCTCCATAAATTGCCTTGGGAACTGCTGGACTGAGATCATCCTCACATACCTCCTCTAGCCCACCCCTCATGAAAGTCCCCTATAAGAAAAGAGCCCTGAACTCCCCATTAGGCCTTCCTCATCTGAGGTGGCCCACATTTTCTCTTGAGTGTGTTTTTTTTTCTCCCTTTCCCCAAATAAACCTCTGTCCATGTCTCTGATTGGCCCGTGCTGAAATTCTTTTCCGTCACATTAGCCAAGGACCCTGCAGATCCTGAGTTCCTGAGCTGAGGACTCACCCCCATGACGGTGAGACTCTCTTCAACCTAGTGAGATCCTGTTTCAAAATAAAAACAAAACATAACGAAAATATATATATAGGGCTGCGAGCGGGCGTGGTGACACACGTTTGTAATCCCAGTACTTGGGAGGGAGGCTGAGACTGGAGGATCTCAGGTTCGCCGTCATCCTCTGCAACTTATGCCCTCTGCAACTCAGTGAAACCCTGTTTCAAAATAAAAAAAATAAAATAGGGCTGAGGTGTAGCTCCGAGGTAGAATGCCCCTGGGTCCAATCCTCAATACCACACACCAAAACATAATAATTATAATAATTACTATTATTTCTGCTCCAATTGCTTAATTTTTTCTGCTGAACGATCTGCACCAAACCAGGGCTCTCACCGAGGAGTGGTGTGTTCATTTTCTGCTGCTTCATTTTCTCATTGTTCTTATACCGTAGCGAAAGGATTTAGCGTGGGCCAGGGGTAACAGCTTCTCCCGGTAAATCATTGTTGCTGGTCTGATCGGGCTTTTCCCCGGTCCTCTCTCCGATCTTTTCTATTATCCTCTCTGAAGTCCGCACTAGGCGCCACGATTCCCGGTTCTACCCGTCAGCCGGCTGCACGGACTAATTCGGAGCAGCAATTCCAAATTCTGGAAACAGAATTCCCCGTCAGGGGTGCGGTGTCAGGCACGGTTTTGCAGTGACTGAGGGGTCTCCGCCCGCTCGCACCTCGCCACTCCAGGACTCTGCCAGAAGCCCGCCCGCCGCCCGCGCCTCGGAGCGATTCCCAGAAGCCCCCGCGCTTCGCTGAGCGATTCCCAGAAGCCCCCGCGCTCCGCTGTACGGCTGGGCCTGGGCCAAGATGGCGGCGCCCACGGGCCGTTACCCACCCAGGGCGCCGCCATCGCAGCCGCGGGACCGCGCTCCGGGTGGCCGCCATGTCGGCCTCCGGCTGCAACCCGGTCCTGACAAAGCCCGAGACCGTGGACCGGAGGAGGAGTGCTCGGACAGCCGAAGAGGCCGGGAGTCCACCCGAGATGGCCGGGCCGGAGCCCGGGGGCAGCGGCGCGGTGAGGGCGGTGGTGGGTCGGGGCGGTTTGGCGGTCAGAGACGGCCAGTGATGGCCAGGTTACTGTCGTCTGCGAAGCGACGATCTGGGAATTGCTGAGGTCGATGCTCAAGAGCCTTTGGGGAGGTCAGTGTTCTGAGGGGCCTGGGCTAGTGATGTTAGGGCTCCGTGATGGCTCTGTTTTTAGGAAGTCAGTGTTTTGGGGTCTGCGGAGACAGCGATGGGGCGGCGTCTGTGACAGTCACTGGCAGGTCGGGGCTTGGAAAGCCAGGGCGATCAGAAATGCGGGCTCTGTGATGCGCCAGAGATCGGGAAGGCCTGTGGGGTTAGCGACTTGGATGTGCACGGGAGCCCGCGGTTACGGGTACCTGCGGGGTTAGAGACCCGGTTATCCGAGAGGGGCGGTGTTGCGATTTGGGGAGTTGAGTGATAGGGAGTCTCCGTGAGGATCAGAGATGGGAGCCTTGGGGTCAGTGAACGTGATGTTTGTGAAAGTCTGATTAGCAGTATCTTTGAGAGCTAGGAGAAGTCTGGGCTAGGGAACCATGTTTGAAAGGCAGCAGCATAAAGATGGTATTTAAAGCCATAAGATTGGATAAAAAGAAGGAGAATAATATGTGGTCACTGAGTTAGGAGGAAAACTGGGCAAGTGTGGTATCAGAGAGGCATAGAGAAGCTTTTCAGTACAATGAGGGTAATCAGTTATGTTATATGCTCTCGCGAGTCCCAAAATATGACTACAGAGAATTTGACTTTGTCACGATGCAACTCAATGGTTATTCTGATTAGAGCTCTTCCAGGGAGTGAAGGGAGGAAAGTCCTGTTAGAGCGAGTTGAAACGGCAAGTCAAGACCACTGATGAGCAATTTTGCTGGTAAAGGAAGTAGAGAAATGGAGATTGGATGGGGCATGAAATCAAGGGAGGGTTTTCTTCAGAGGAATGACATTAAAGCAACTCTGTAGGTCAGTGGGAATGATCCACTAAAAAGGAAGAAATAGATGATACAAAAGAGAAGGTAATTGCAGGGGTGAGGTCCTTGGGGAGGCAGGTGGGGATAGGATCCAGAACACAAATGGAGAAGCTGGCCTTAGGTGAGCTTAGGAAAGACTTCTTTCATTTCAGTAAAAGGGAAGGTATGTTATATACAGGTTTGGAAACAGGATGGTGGAATTGGTGGTTACAGGGCAAGGTCATTCTTATCTGTTCACATATATTTTCTCTTTGAAGTATAAGGCAAAACCATCAGCTGAGAATGGGAAAGAAGTAGATATTGGGATTTCAGAGAGAAAGAGGAGGTTTGAAGTGTTTATCCTGGAAAGAAGAAGGATAAGTAGTATGCTTGCTGACAGTATCGGATGCCCACTTGAGATATGTATTATAAATACCAAGTGAATCCAGTCAGCACAGTCATTTGATTTTTCTCTTGCAATGTTCGGCTGCAAGATTGCAGGCATATTTGAAGAGGAGAGTTAGGTTTAACCAAGGGCGAGGCTTTGCTGGTTGAGTACGGTAGAGAAGAGGGCAAGGAAGTGAAATCTTTCAAGTTTTCAATGGAGTGTGCGTGGTGCTCGTTTACGGAACCTACACAAGAAAGAAAGTCAGTAAAGGTATGTGGGGGTAAAAGATTATGAAAAGTGATTAGGATCAATGGATCAGAGGTCTCAATGAGTTTGGAGAATTCTTGAAATGGAAGTGCTAGATCAGGTGGGCTCATAGGTTAGAAACTGATGGTCAGAGGGTTGAATATGTTAAGTCGAGATTTCAGAGGTTGTATAGTGACGGCGAGGTGTAAGGTATGGAAGGGTAATGAGTAGATGACCAAGTTTAGGTGGAAGAAAAGATTGTTGACACCAGGAAAGAGCAAAGCCAGGCTGTTGAATGGCTCTTCTAAGATGATACAGAGGCAGTGCAGATGAAGGACAGCAGGAGCTCTGGCAAAGAGGAAGCTAGTGGTAAAGTTCTCAGTGAATGAGGCAGGATGATTGCAGAAAAGAGTGAACACAGCAGGCCTCCTTAGGCTGTTTGCAAGGTTGACCTTTTGCTGGCATCTGGGAAGTTGGATTTCATGAAGGTTCCCATCATTCTCAGAAATGACAAGAGCGGGTAACGTATATTAACAATGTGGTTTATTGCTGAATACTTTTTTGCCTTCTGGGATTCTGGAATTTTTGTACATGCAAACACAGGGTCTTGTACATGCAAACACATGACCAAATCCCCAGTAAAATCTGGGGCACTGAGTCTCTCATGAACATCCTCTGCTAGAAAACATTTCACATATGTTGCCAAAACTCAGTTCTGGAGGAATTAAACATGCCCTGTTTGACTCCATTGGGAGAAGATTTTTGGATGTTTGTGCTTGGTTTCATCTGGACTTCATCCCAGGCCAATTAACTGGTTTTTCTTTGTATCTTTTTGTTGTAATAAATCATAGCTATGAATATGCTGAGCACTATGAATCCTCTTAGTGAACCCTCAAATCAAGGAGAGTTAATGGGTTAAAGTCTGGTGGCACTCTAAACAAGCCAAGGGTTTTGAAGGTGGATGGAGAAATGGTTCAGATAATCACCTTATGTTCAGATCCTGAAATGAAAGCCCACTTGAGACCACTGTAAGGAAGTCGCATCCTCAGGAGACAGGTTGATTTCAGCTAAAACAGCCAGTGACAGGAATGGCTGAGAGGTTGGGGGCTAGTGCAGTTTGCCGCCAGTGACCAGGGTTTCTGTAATGGCTGCTGTTTGAGAGTTCTGTTGGTGTCAGTGATTGGGGATCCATAGAATAAGGGGTTTGGGGACATATGAGAGATAGAGATCCATGTGCCCTGTGGGTATCGATGGCTGACGAACCTGGGGTGATATGTGATTGGAATGTCTGTGGGGCAGGCGATTGGGGGGATCTGCTGCTATTAGTGATCAGGAGGTGTATTGGACAGGGTTCTCTAGATTAACAGAATACACAGAATGAGTATATTTAAAAAAAAGGGATTTATCAGATGGCTTACAGTTTGCAGCAATGTAGTCCCAGGTTCTGACTGCACGTGGAGGGTCAGAGGAACCAGTAGCTGGT
>PVJS01063053.1:0-10582 GCA_004027185.1 Glis glis | reverse complement strand
CACTAAGTGGGGGGGGGGAGAGACAGGGAGGGAGAGAGAGAGAGAGAGAGAGAGAGCGTGCGCGCATGTGTGCACAAGCTGAGGCTGGCCGCAAACCAGGATCCTCCGGTCTCCGCCTCCCAAAGTACTGGGATTACAAGCGTGCGCCACCACACCCGGCTTCCGCCACTTTTTAAAGGAAAGAAGAAAAGGAGACACAGGGAGTGAGGGGGACAAAAAAAAAAAAACAACCCTATATTAAACCTGCAAAAATCTCCAAAAGACAAAAAGCTTTTCGAAAGGAACACAATAGGGAAGAAGAGGAACAGGAATCAGTATTTCAGTTCTCCTACATATAGAGATCCATGTTTACAAAATAAGGAAAAAGGAATAATACTTTATATGCAGGGAAATTTTTAAACCTCTCCTCAAATATAATATTGTTATCATCATACAATGTATTTGACAGAGAGCATCAGAAAATGTCAAGTTGAAAAAAATAAAACTTCATACAAATCATGTTCAAGAGAAACTGTAGCACCTGCCTGTTTGAATGTCCTTCCAGAGAACCCAGGATTTAGAACTGTCTTCAAATATGATGAAGCAGCTCTGTTTCAGTATGTTTATCTGTAATACAGAGGAATACTTATGATCTCTGAAAATTATAAAAGCAAAGTTAATCTTAAGATTATTAAAAGTTCACTGCAAAAACAGTCAAAATGTCTTATATTAAGATAACTTGCCTTTTTGATAGTTCCAAGATAAAACAAGCCATCTGACCATCTAGCTAGGACATCCTGACCCTCTTCAAATTTACATGCTGGCTTTTTGGCTTTATGTCCATCCTGTAAAGACAGCTTGGTGAAGGATGCTGGGGTCTTTTGGTTTCGCCGTAAAGGAGACCGCTTGTGGACCAGTGAATTACCTGCTCCTGTAGAGTCTCTGTTCAGGGAATAAAAGACCAAGTATAAGACTTACAGAGCTTATGCCAATGATATACATAATATACTAATAAAAAAACTGATTTATTAAAAAACCTTAAACTGGGGGAAATATAACAAGTACCTCAAATGACCAATATTCTCCAGCTATGTTTAAAACAAAATCATAGTAATTCTCACTATTCATTCATTGCCTACCCTAAATGAGGCCACAATTCAGCAACCACTCCAACATAACATATTTGGGCAGCTGTCATCAAAATAACAGTTCTAAGTTGAGATGGGTAGGCCACGGTTATAAGAAAAAAGATGCCTTGAATCTCATGACTAGGTTAGGTAAAAAATAAAAGTGAATTAAACCTTAATCCTTAATTATGCCACAGACAGTTAAGACATATTAACCTTGGCAGGTAGATGGGTATATTCACACTCATTGGAAAGGCAGTCATGACTCCTCTACTAAATTTAGTCTTTTTTATTTTGGGGGCCATATCATAGCCCATCAAATATGCAGACCAAAAGCCGGGTGTGGTGGCGCACACTTGTAATCCCAGTACTTGGGAGGCTGAGACAGGAGGATCCAGGTTCGCAGCCAGCCTCAGCTACTCAGTGATGCCCTCTGCAACTTAGTGAGACCCTGTTTCAAAATAAAGAATAAAAAAAAAAAATAGGGCTGGGGCTGTAGCTCAGAGGTACAATGCCCCTGGGTTCAATCCCTAGTACTGCAAAAAAAGGAATGAATGAATGAATGAAGAAAGAAAGAAAGAGAGAGAGAGAGAGAGAGGGCTGGGGGTGTAGCTCGGAGGAAGAAGGGAGGGAGGGAGGGAGGAATGAAGGAACGAAGGAACGAAGGAAGGAAAAGATAGGGCTGGGGGTGTAGCTCGGAGGCAGAATACCCCTGGGTTCAATCCCCAGTACCACAAAAAAAAAAAAAAAAAATAGGGCTGAGGGTGTAGCCCGGAGGTAGAATGCTCCTGGGTTCAATCCCTGGTACGAAAAAAAAAATGCAGACAAGAGTTTTTTAAAAATCAAGAATGCATGCCTATAATACCGGTACTTAGGAGGCTAAGACAGTTGGATCACAGGTTCAAGACCAGCCTCAGCAACTTAGCAAGACCCTCAGCAACTTAGATCCTGTTTCAAAATAAAATTAAAAAGGCTGTAGCTCAGAGGTATAATGCCCCTCCCTGGGTTCAGTCCCCAATACCCATTAAAAAAAACTGAGATTCATTAATTTAAAAAAAAAAACATTAAAATACAAAGTGTATTATAAAAGCATCTATTTCCTTTTAAGCAAAAGACCTCAAAATAATATACTGCAAAATTTTAACTTATGGCCGGGCGTGGCGGCACACACTTGTAATCCCAGTACTTGGGAGGCTGAGATAGGAGGATCGTAGGTTCGCGGCCAGCCTCAGCTACTTAGTGAGGCCCTCTGCAACTTAGTGAGACTCTGTTTCAAAATAAAGAATAAAAAATAGGGCTGGGGGTGTAGCTTGGAGGCAAAATGCCCTTGGGTTTGAACCCCAGTACCGCCAAAATATTTTTTTAACTTATGTATTAGTCATTCCATAAACAGCACAGCATACCAATTTTCAATTTTCTTAAAGGTTTGATTTTACTGTTCCAATTTAGATGTTTCACTAATTAAACATACAATGACACATAAAACTATATAGACAATAATCCTAAAATAGCACAAAACCTTGCCGGGTGTGGTGGTGCACACTTGTAATCCCAGTACTTTGGGAGGCGGAGACTGGAGGATCCGGGTTCACAGTCAGCCTCAGCTCTCTCTCTCTCTCTCTCTCTTTCCCTGTCTCTCTCTCTCTCTACTTAGTGGGGCCCTCCACAACTTCGTGAGACCCGGTTTCAAAATAAAGTATAAAAAATAGGGCCGGGGGTGTAGTGCAGAGGCAGAACGCCCCTGGGTTCAATCTCCGGTACCGAAAAAAAAAATAGCACAAAACCTTAATGGAATAAAACAAGTGGGAGCCAGGCGTGGTGGCACAAGCTTGTAATCCCAGTACTTGGGAGGCTGAGACTGAAGGATCCGGGTTCACGGTCAGCTACTTAGTGAGGCCCTCCACAACTTGGTGAGACCCTGTTTCAAATTAAAGAATAAAAAATAGGGCTGGGGGTTATAGCTCAGAGGTAGAATGCCCCTGGGTTCAATTCCCAGTACCACAAAAAAAAAAAAAAAAAAAAGTGGGGAAGGAAAATGTACCAATACCTAAGAACTAAGGATATCTAATTTCTCTCTTTTTTTTTGGTAGTACTAGGGATTAATCCCAAGGGCCGGGGGTGGAGCTCGGAGGTAAAAAGCTCCTGGGTTCAATCCCCGGTACCGCAAAAAAAAAAAAGACAAAAAGAAAAAAAATTTTTTTTTTTTTTGCGGTACCGGGGATTGAACGCAGGGGCGTTCTACCTCCGCGCTATGCCCCCGGCCCTATTTTTTATACTTTATTTTGAAAACAGGTCTCACGAAGTTGCGGAGGGCCTCACTAAATAGAGAGAGAGAGAGAGAAAGAGAGAGAGAAAGCTGAGGCTGGCCTCGAACCCGGATCCTCCGGTCTCCGCCTCCCAAAGTACTGGGATTACAAGCATGCGCCACCACACCCGGCTAAAAAGAAAATCTTGAAAGCAGCAAGAGAAAGATAACTCATAGTGTACAAACAAATTCCACCCAATAAAATTAACAAGTGACTGCTCATCAGAAACAATGAAGACAAAAAAGGCAATGGGATGACATATTCAAGTGCTAAAACAAACCAGGTGCAAAGGCACATGCCAGTAACCCCAGCACTTGGGAGGCTAAAGACAGGAGGATTGCAGGTTCAAGGCCAGCACACAGCAACTTAGAGAGAACCTGTTTCAAAATAAAATAGGACTGGAGATCTAGCTCAGAGGCAGAAAATCCCTGGGTTCAATACCCAGTGCCATGGGCGGGGGGGGGGACTGGGACGACACAACAGTAGAGGGGGATGTGCTGAAACAAAAAACTGTCAACTAATAATTTTACAGCTTGCAAACTGTCTTTCAAAAATGAAATAGACACTTCCAGATAAAAACTGTACCTGCTATTAGCAGAGCCACTTTACAAGAAATACTAAAGTAAGGTCATAAGGTTTAAAGTAAGTGAACCAAACCTGGCATGGTGGCACATGCCGGTAATCCCAGTACTTGAGAGGCTGAGACTTACGGACTGCATGTTCACAGCCAGCCTCAGCAACTTAGGCCCTCTGCAACTTAGCGAGACCCTGTTTCAAAATAAAATAGAACTAGGGGTAGAGTTCAGAGGTAGAATGTCTCAGGGTTCAATTCCCAGTACTACTAAAATAATAATAATAATGATGATGATTATAAAATAAATAAACCCAGAAGGAAATTCCAATACACGCACATACCAAAAAAACAAAGAGAAGGGTAAATGATCCATAATACTACACCTCAATCATAACTAGGATAAACATCTTTATACACAACTTTCCCCATTTATTTTCTCCCATGCCATTGCTTATTTCCCTCCTTTCTAGAACGTGACCTTTACTTGCAGTCAAATTAACTATTCTAATTTTAAACTTTATCATTTATTTTCTTTTTTTTTTTTTGCGGTACCGGGGATTGAACCCAGGGGCGTTCTACCTCCGCGCTACACCCCCGGCCCTATTTTTTTATGCTTTATTTTGAAACCGGGTCTCACGAAGTTGCGGAGGGCCTCACTAAGGAGAGAGAGAGAGAGAGAGAGAGAGAGAGAGAGCGCGAGCTGAGGCTGGCCGTGAACCCGGATCCTCTGGTCTCCGCCTCCCAAAGTACTGGGATTACAAGCGTGTGCCACCACGCCTGGCTTAAAATTTATCATTTATTTATTTATTTATTTTTGCGGTACCGGGGATTGAACACAGGGGCGTTCTACCTCCGCGCTACGCCCCCGGCCCTATTTTTTATACTTTATTTTGAAACCGGGTCTCACGAAGTTGCGGAGGGCCTCACTAAGGAGAGAGAGACAGAGAGACAGAGAGAGAGCTGAGGCTGGCCGCGAACCCGGATCCTCCGGTCTCCGCCTCCCAAAGTACTGGGATTACAAGCATGCGCCACCGCGCCCGGCCTCATTTATTTTCTAATTGCAAAGGTAAACATGCTAATAGTTCAATAAAGGAATAATATAGAAACAGAGAGTTAAGCCAGATGTGGTGGTGCACACCTATAATCCCAGTACTTGGGAGACTGAGACAGGAGGATTACAGGTTCGAGGACAGTTTCAGCAATTTAGCAAGACCCTGAGCAACCTAATGAGACCCTGTTTCAAAATAAAAAATAAATAGGGCTGGGGTGTAGTTCAGAGATAGACTGTCCCTGAGTTCAATCCCCAGTACCCAAAAAAAAAAAAATATATATATATATACATACATACACACACACTAATACTTTCAACTACCACATAAAGTAAATTCATAAAGAATTACTGCATCAAAAATATGTACATTTTCCCTCTTTCTTATAGATTATAAACATATATAAAAGTAGATAAAACAAGTATAATAAGTTATAAAGTACTTATCACTCATTTTCAGTTATCCTCTCATGTCCAAAATTGTTTCAGCAATTCACTCATTTCCCTCATCCTTATGTCTATACTATCTAATGTCACAGATATGGTCGAATTATTCTCCCAAATGGCACCAGTTAACATTATCACTGACACTCTGATCAGAGTAGTACTTGATGGCACACACCTTCACAACAGGGAATATTATCATTCTTTAGCTATTGGACAACATACACACACAATTTCTATTATTAGCAAAGCCTTTTTTCATAAGTTTATTAAAATTTTGCATGTTTTCTGGAAACTACCATCAATTATCTGCCTATTAACTGAAATGTTAATATTTTCATAATAATTTTCAAGAGCATCTTACATATTATGAATAACCCTCTTTACAAAAATGTTGCAAGTACTTTTCCCAGTTCATACACAGTAAAGTGTCATGATAAACAGACTTTCTGATTGGCAGATAATACTCATTTTGGGGTCCCAAGTTGACTCCGGTCAGTAGCCACAAAGCTGTAATCCTCATATCACCTAGACAGGTTTGCTTGTTTTTTGTTTTTGTTTTGGTACTGGGGATGGAACCCAGGGACATTCTACCTCCAAGCTACACCCTCAGCCCTATTTTATTCTTTTATTTTTAAAATAGGGTCTCACTAAGTTGCGGAGGGCCTCACTAAGTAGCTGAGGCTGGCAGCGAACCTGTCATCCTTCTGTCTCAACCTGCCAAGTACTGGGATTACAAGCATGCGCCACCACACCTGGCTCTCTCTAGGTTTTAAGAATCTAAACCACAGAAAATTTAATTTTAAAAAGAAAACCAAGCCAGGCATGTGGCACACGCCTGTAATCCCGGTACTTGGGAGGCTGACACAGGAAGATCACAGGTTTTCAGCCAGCCTCAGCATCTCAGTGAGGCACTCCACAACTTAGTGAGACCCTGTTTCAAAGTAAAAGAATAAAATAGGGCTGGGTGTAGAGCTCAGAGGTAGAATGTCCCTGGGTTCAATCCTCAGTACCACAAAAAATACATACATACATACAAAAACCAAACAAATGAAACAGATGGCCAAGTGCCTTTTCCCTATATACACTGTACTCCCTATCCCTGCTGTTGAATTATACAGACTGCTCCCTGCTCTTCCCAACACCCATCTAAACCCCTCTCCTATCTTCCTTTTACAGGATGTTGTTACAGATGTCTAGAATCCTTACTTCCTCAAATGGCAACTTCTTCCAAACAGAACTGATGCAAACTAAACTCTGTTTTCGAAATATATTTTTTAGAGTATAGGTTCAATGCAATTCCAATTAAAATTCCAGCAGAGCCAGGCGTGGTGGCGCACGCCTGTAATCCACGTACTGGGGAGGCTGAGACAGGAGGATCACAGGCTCAAGGACAGTCTGAGCAACTAGTGAAACTTTCATCAACCTGGCAAGACCCTGTTTCAAAATAAAAATAAAATAGGGCTGGGAGTGTAGCTCGGAGGTAGAATGTTCCTGGGTTCAATCCCCAGTACCACAAATGAAGAAGAAAAAAATGACAACTGGTTAAACCTTTCACCACAATATCCACAGCCATCTAAAACTATCTGTAAATGGAAAACAGAATGTATCCACAATGACATTTTAATTCTGGCCAATAATTGTATTAGTTTGCAGATCTTTGATGATGTATTAGTTGTAAGATGATTAGATGATGTACAATGGCTAACAGAGAAGATAAAGGCAAATTATGCACATACATTTATGCTCAAGTCCACAATTGATAAAGTCAAGTACATTACATAAACAAGACTCCACTAATAATTCAGGCAAGACTGAAATGAATGAAAAGTGAAAATTTTTCATTATAATCCCGCAGACTTTGATCTTAGGACGTTGAAAAATAATAGAATTGAGATGTCCTTGCTTCAACCCACTAACTCCCTGCCTTAGAGTTAAAAATTTCTGAAGATAAGTATGAACTAAACTGGGCATGGTAGTAAACACCTGTAATCCCAGTACTGAAACAGGAGGATTACAGGTTTGAAGACAGCCTCAGCAATGTATCAAGATTCTCAACAACCTAGAGAGACCCTGCTTCAAAAAAAAGGGTGGGGGAGCCGGGTGTGGTGGCGCACACTTCTAATCCCAGTACTTAGGAGGAGACCGGAGACCGGTCAGCTAGCGTCAGCTACGTAGTGAGGCCCTCCGCAACTTCGCGAGACCCGGTTTCAAGGTAAAGAATAAAAAATAGGGCCGGGGGTACACCCCTGGGTTCAATCCCCAGTACCGCAAAAAAAAAAAGGGGGGGATTTGGGGGAGGTCAGGATGTAATTCTGAGGTAGAATGCTCCTTGGTTCAGTCCCCAGTACTGCAAAAAAAATAATAATAATAAATAAAAATAAAATAGGGCTGGGGATGTAGCTCCGTAGTAAAGTGGGTTCACCCCCCAGTACAACAAAAAAAGTATGAACTGGATCCCAATTATAAACTAAGGTCACAAAATAACAGAGGGGAGACTAAGAATATTTTTAGAATTAACAAGTGGTGAAATCAGGTCATTCACTACCACAATCAAGCTTCCTGTCTATAGTATATTTAGTTACAAGACTTTCATAGATCTAACTAAAGTCATCTACTAGTGATAAAATGATTTATTTCTAGAAATGGTTCAACTTGCTTAAGTTTCCTGGGATAGTAATGGCTGACTGCCATTTTGACACAAAGGATAACTGTCTAGTATTCTTTTTCAAAGCTCTGCACTTAAGAGTCTCATACATATAAATGCACAAGGATTTTGTACATATTTCTTCAAACATCAATAAAACTAGAACATTAAGATATTTATTAGATTGAAAATGCTACAAACCAAATACTGCTCATTACTTTTCCCCTCCATATAAATATCTTTGCATCTCAAGATCTAGCCATACTAGCCTCCTATTTATTCTTCAGAAACCAAGATCTAGTCAGACATGGTGGTGTATACCTATAGTTCCAGCTACTCAAAGAGCAGAGGAGGCAAAAGGCCTGCTTGAGTCCAGGAGTTCAAAGCCAGCCTCGGCAACATGAGTGAGAACCCATCTCAAAAATGAAAAGCAAGAGCCAGGCATGGTGGTGGCATATGCCTGTTATACCAGTATTTGGGAGGCTGAGACAGGAGGATTGCAGTTTCTAGACCAGCAACTTAGCAAGACTCTCAACAACCTAGTGAGACCCCGTTTCAAAACCAAAAATTTTAAAAGGGTTGGGGGTGTAGCTCAGAGGCAGAATGCCTCTGGATTCAATACCCTGTACCATAAAAAGAAAAGAAAAACAAAAGCCAAGTATGGTGGCGCACACCTGTAATCCTAGTACTTGGGAGGCAGAGACAGTAGGATCACAGGTTCAAAGCCAGTCTCAGCAACTTAGCGAGGCTCTCAAAGACTTAGCTGAGTCCCTGTTTCCAAATAAAAAATAAAATAGAACTGGGGGTATAGCTTGGAGGTAGAATGTCCCTGGGTTCAGCCAAGCAGGCAGGAACCAAGATCATTACCACTCAAGGCATTTATACTATTGTACCTACTACCAAAACTACTCTCCCTGCTCCATTTTTTGCATTTCTTAGAAGCTGATCCTTCTAAGAAATTTCTACATCGGGCATAGTGGTGCATGCTTGTAATCCCAGTACTCAGGAGGCTGAGATGGGAGGATCTAGGTTCGTGGCCAGCCTCAGCTACTTAGTGAGGCCCTCTGCAACTTAGTGAGACCCTGTTTCAAAATAAAGAATAAAAAATAGGGCTGGGGGTGGGTGTAGCTCAGAGGTAGAATGCCCCTGGGTTCCAGCCCCAATACCACACACAAAAAAAAAAGAAATTTCTACAAAAGTACATGCACAGCCGGGTGTGGTAGCGCATGCTTGTAATCCCAGTACTTGGGAGGCTGAGACCTGAGGATCTGGGTTCGCGGCCAGCCTCAGCTACTTAGTGAAGCCTCAGCTACTTAGCGAGGCCTCCACAATTTAGTGAGACCCTGTTTCAAAATAAAGAATAAGCTGGGTGTGGTGGCGCACGCTTGTAATCCCAGTATTTGGGGGGGCTGAGACTGGAGGATCTGGGTTTGTGGCCAGCCTCAGCTACTTAGTGAGGTCCTCCCCAACTTAGTGAGACCCTGTTTCAAAATAACTAATAAAAAATAGGGCTAGGGGTATAGCTTGGGGCGCGCACGCGCTCGCGCTCTCTCTCTCTCTCTCTCTCCCTCCCTCCCTCCCTCCCTCCCTCTCCCTCTCTGCTTAGTGAGGCCCTCCACAACTTCGTGAGACCCGGTTCCAAAAAACAAAGTACAAAAAATAGGGCTGGGGGTGTAGCGTGGAGGTAGAACGCCCCTGGGTTCAATCCCAGGTACCGCAAAAAAAAAAAAAAAAAAAATAAGCTGAGGGTGGTGGCACACGCTTGTAATCCCAGTACTTGAAAGGCTGAGACAGGAGGATCACAGATTCGCAGCCAGCCTCAGTTACTTAATGAGGCCCTCTGCAACTTAGTGAGACCCTGTTTCAAAATAAAAAATAAAATAGGGGCTGGGGATGTAGCTCAGAGGTAGAATGTCCCTGGGGGTTCAATACCCAGTACCACAAAAATAAAAATAAATAAATAAAATAGAGCTGGAGGTATAGCTCAATAGATAGAATGCCCCTAGGCTCAATCCCTAGCACCATAAAACATATATATAAAGGGCTGGGGCTGGGCATGGTGACGCACGCTTGTAATCCCAGTACTTGGGAGGGTGAGACCAGAGGATCCAGGTTCTTAGACACCCTCAGCTACTTAGTCAGGCCTCCGCAACTTAGTAAGACCCTGTTTCAAAATAAAGAATAAAAAAAATAGAGCCAGGCGTGGTGGCACACGCTTGTAATCCCAGTACTTTGGGAGGCGGAGACCGGAGGATCGGGGTTCGCGGCCAGCCTCAGTTCTCTCGCTTTCTCTCTCCCTGTCCCTCTCTCTCCTTAGTGAGGCCCTCCGCAACTTCGTGAGACCCGGTTTCAAACTAAAGTATAAAAAATAGGGCCGGGGGCGTGGCGCGGAGGTAGAAAGCCCCTACCTTCAATCCCCGGTACCGCAAAAAAAAAAAAAAAAAAAAAAAAAAAAAA
>PVJS01063052.1:0-10552 GCA_004027185.1 Glis glis | reverse complement strand
TCGGGGACTACTTTGCAATCGGCGTGGAGCGCAGGGAGAAGGACGTGAGGCGACCCTCTAGTTTTGGGAAGTGTAGTTCAACTCTCAGGAAGTTTTTCGAAGGTCGCGCCAGAGCCCGGGTAGCCTAAACTACACTTCCCAGAGGGCGCTGCGGCCGAGAGCCGAGCCTTTTCAGTGCACCGCACGCCCTCCCCGAGTCGGTTCCCCGGTAGAGGTGACCTGGTTCTCTCGGACTGGTTTTGCAGGTGCAGAAATTGTCCGCGCAGTTCCCAGTCATGGTGAGTGTGGGCCCCTGGCTCCTGACCACCTCGAGCCTTCGCGCCCTTGTGTGGGGCCTCGTGCGCATGATGGACTTGTGTAGGCACTGTCCTTCGCGCCCTTTGTAAAGCCCCGGCTCTTCTGGGGACTGTCGCAGTAACCCAGTAATTGGGAAGGGGCTGATTTCCACCTTGTGGGGGGTCGGGGGTTCTTAGAGGGACTCTGGAGAAGTCACTGTCCTTGGAGAGGCGTCATCTCAATCCTACCGCAGGCTGAGGGGACAGAATATGAGTCGTGATTTTCTCCAAAGGACTATGTAAGGCTTGATAAGGTTTGATGAGAGGGAAGAGTTGGATCCTAACCTCTTTTTTCCCTCTTAAGCCACAGGGTTTTTAAGGGCTTTTGACACAAAACCCTTGAAAGCACAAGGCCCTCGACTGTGCTCCAGATTACTGTCTGCGTTTTCAAGAGACGTGTTTCCGCCATATCTAATTTCACAAAATGTCATTTAAACCTGTTCGTTGATCTCCTTTTGTATTGCCAGACACGGTAGCATCACTAGCCAATAACTAGTGCAGATATTCTTTACTGTTATGTGTTAAGAATTCCAGAAACACAAGTTTTAAGTGTAACACAGTGTACCCATCTTATCATTGAAGATCTGGATCCCTAGAGCTCCATGTCTTGTCTTGCTGAAGGCACGCGGAGGGGGGGTGAGGTGAGGGAATTCTGACGTAGAAATAATCTGCATACTGTTTGAAGGTGACATTTGCCATCAGACTCAGGGAAATTGCTTCAGTACTTGTATTTATATTTAGAAATATTTATACCTCCTTTATCTCAAAATACTAAAATGGGTAGGGAGTGTGAGGAAATATTTTAATGAAATGGAAATTTCCCAGAACCTAAAAAGACATTTTCAAGGCAAGGGCATTTACTCCCTCAACCTTTATAAGGGGACCAGCTACTAATTCGCATAACTGTTTCCTAGTTTTTGTCAAATAACATAATTAGTCATTTAAATTATAGAGGTTTCAGTCCCAGTAATCTTAGAAAGAAAGCAGAGGTACTTATTATCAGAGATGTTGGAATTTATAATTTTAGAACCGAATGAAACCTTTTAAAGATCATCTTGACAAACATCTCCACTAAAAATACTAAAATTGAGTTTATGGAGACCCAGAGAGAATGTGATTTGTTCAAGGTCACCTAATGATTTGCACCAAGGATCTCATTACGTTTTCCATTTTACCATTATTGTGTTATGCACTTATCAAGTCATTCTGGAAATTCGCTTTTAGTACTGAGGTTCTAGATGAAGATACAAGCTTATATTGCAAATATGAACTCAACTATGTTATCAGCATGTAGGTTACCTAATAGCTTTATTCCTTGTAGTTCATAATATCGGAATTGTGAAATTGGAAGGGAATTTGGAGATTATTTCATCTGCGCTTAAAATGTAGTCTGATGAGGTCAAATGATTTTCCCAAGGTCACAGAGAGATCCAAGGCCCCTGATTCTTGTTTTGTTTTTGCTGCCCAGCCTCACCCCTGGAAGGTCACTGGGGTCCCAGATAATACAGAGATGGTTCATGAACAAGAATTCTACCCATTTGCTGACTCAGAATCTTCCTGCCTCCTCAGAAGAACATGTGAACAATCACTGAGTTAGAAAAGAGCCATCTTTGCCAGAGTGGTGGTGCATGCTTGTAATCCCAGTACTTAGGAGGCTGAAACAGGAGGATCTGGGTTCACGGCCAGCCTCAGCAACTTGTGAGGCCCTCTGCAACTTAGTGAGACCCTGTTTCAAAATAAAGAATAAAAAATCGGGCTGGAGGTGGAGCTCAGAGGTAGAATGCCCCTGGGTTCAATCCCTGGTACCACACATAAAAAAAAAAAAAAGCGAGCCATCTTTTTTATAAGCCAGTTCAAAGCAATTTTTTTTTTGGTACTGAGATTGACCCCAGGGCCGTTGTACCTCTAAGCTACACCCTCAGGCCCACTTTATTTTTTATTTTGAAACAGAGTTTCACTAAGTTGCCGAAGGTCTCACTTAACATGCTGATCTCAAACCTGTGATCTCCTGTCCAGCCTCCCAAGTACTGGGATTACAGGCGGGAGTCACCACTCCCTACTCAAAGCAATTTTTAAAGGAAGGAATTCTTTGCTTGTGTCCATAGGGAGTAACAGCAAGAATAACTGAAGGAATCTGAATGATGCTACTTGTCCTTTGTAGTTACAGAAATGTAAATTAGCAGTACATATAAACTAGAAAGCAAAAAAGGAATACATGTGTTTTTCTGTGTAATAACAAAAGGATCACTTAAATTCAAGTTTTGTAACTGAGATTTTAGAACATTCTCAAAAAAGATCCTGCATCTACAGGAAGGTCATTAGTATCCTGTCATGAGCAAAGACATTCCTTCTTGGATCTTGGCGGACTGCCCAGATATCTGAGCAAAGAATAGTAACCTGTGTTCACACAGCAACATTGTGAGAAGCCAGCGGGACTCTCCCACCCTCATGCTTTTCAACTGCAGTGTTGCAAAAGAACAGTAAAAAATGTGTTTCCTTTACTTATTTCATCATCAAACATCCAGACACTAACTAGACTTCATACTGCTCTTAGCAAGATGAAATTGCCTACCTGTGAAAATAATTTGCCCAAAGACGCAGAAGAAAACTCCTGAGGTGGAATTAACTGTTCATTAGTTGACCACAACCCTTTCACAAAGGACTTTGGTACTGTGAGCACATTTTTTAGTAGCTGATATTAACTCCTAACTGCATTGCTCTATTCTAACCACCTATTTGACTTTCTGGGAGGTTGAGCTTTTTCTTATCCCAACTTGCTTTACATTGAAGTAGTATGTGTTTAGATTTTTCTTTACCTTTCATTCAACAAGTAATTGTTGAACACTCTACACAAAAGTGCACATTTGAGTTGAAGGCAGACTGCTCTCAAGGGGGCTTCACAGTCTAGTAACAGACATGCAAATAGAAGACCACAGGCTATAAGAATCCTTAGAGGAAAATTCTGTGGTGACAGTGCTATAATTATAATACTTGCTACATACTCTGTGCTTTGCATGCAACTCAGTGCTTAAAACTACCCTGTTAGGTGGCTACTATTATTACCTCCATTTTACCCTAAGAAAACAATACAGAGTGGTTAAGTAACTTGCCCAGGAGCATACAGACAATGAGTTATAGAGACAGGACTTGAGCCCAGAAGGTTTGGCTCCAGGGGCCATCTCTTTTAATTACTACTTTATACTGCTTCTACACCCCCCCCCGTTTTAAAGAATTGGCTTATCCCCTTTCTAAATTCAGATGGTTGTTAGTGGATTCCCTGGCCTAAAGCAGTACCAAGTACATGATAGGAATTCAATAGTGCATGTTTAGTGAATGAAGTATATAACAGTTTTTCAGTTGATTGATGAGGACATTAGAACTAGTGACATAAACTGGGTGTGGTGGTGCACACCTTTGATCCCAGTACTTGGGAGGCAGAGACAGGAGGATCCCAGGTTCCATGCCAGCCTCAGCAATTTAATGAGGCTCTCAGCAACTTAGCGAGACCCTGTTTCCAAATAAAAACATAAAATAGGACCAGGAGCTTAGCCCAGAGGTAGAACACCCCTGGGTTCCATTCCCAGTACCACCAAAAAAAAAAAACTAGTGACATAAGTAATTTTGCCTACTATAGCTGAAACTATTATTGCCCCTAAGTTTCCAACCTTCTCAATACAAGCATATATGAATAAAATAGTTTCAAAAATGTTTTTAAAGCTTGTTTGATATGCTTCCAAATAATAATTTTTATAATTTCCATCTTTTTGGTAGTAGTGTTTACAAGATACAGCTATTTCTTCAGTAAATACTTGAGCTCCAATTATGGGCCAAGTATTCTAGTTAATTTGGATATAGAAGTAAATAAAGTATTGTAATCCCAGTACTTGGGAGGCTGACAGGAGGATCGCAGGTTATTGGCCAGCCTCAACAACTTTGTGAGGCCCTCCACAACTTAATAAAAAATGGGGCTGGGGTTGTAGCTCAGAGGTAGAATGCCCCTGGGTTCAATCCCCAGTAAAACAACAAAAAAAAGAAGTAAATAAAGTAGACCAAACAGAAAAAAAAGACAAAATAAATAAAATAGACAAAGCCCTTGGCCTTAAGGAGCTTTCATTCTAATGGGGAAGGGGGAGTCATTTCTTCCTCTATTCCTTTTTTCCTTATCTACTTGACTTGAAGGAAGAAGGGGAAATGACAATGAAAACCCATGTATGGGCTAGTAAAGTTTTTTTATAAATAGTAATGACTCCTAGTAATGACAGATCACAACACAAATATTGTCATGTTATATAATAGAAAATAGCCATATATTTAGTGTTCTTTATAAATCTAGTCTGTTTTGGATTTTTTTTTTTTTGCGGTACCGGGAATTGAACCCAGGGGTGTTCTACCTCCGCGCTACACCCCCGGCCCTATTTTTTTTATACTTTATTTTGAAACCGGGTCTCACGAAGTTGCGGAGGCCTCACTAAGGAGAGAGAGAGAGAGAGAAAGAAAGAGAGAGAGAGAGAGCGCTGAGGCTGGCCGAGGCTGGCCGCAAACCTGGATTCTCCGGTCTCCGCCTCCCAAAGTACTGGGATTACAAGCGTGCCCCACCATGCCCGGCTTTATTTTTACCTTTTTTTAATGACTCTGGGTCATCACTTTGAATATCAGTTATTGTTTTTGTCCATGTGTCTTATTTTATTCAGGATCTATTGAAATCTGTAAGGCTATTTCTCTCTGTTATAACTTTTGTACTCTTTGTATGTCTCCCTCTTCTTCCTTTTAAAAATAATTTTTTAACCAGGGGTGGTGGCGCATGCTTGTAATCCCAGTACTTGGGAGGCTGAAACAGGAGGATTGAAGGTTCATGGACAGCCTCAGCTACTTAGTGAGGCCCTGTTTCAAAATAAAGAATAAAAAATAGGGCTGGGGTGGGTGTGGCTCGGAGATAGAATGCCCCTGGATTCAATCCCTTGTACCCCAAAAAATAAATAAAAATAATTTTTCACCGGGTGTGGTGGCGCACGCTTGTAATCCCAGTACTTTGGGAGGCCGAGATAGGAGGATCGCAGGTACAATGACAGCCTCAGCAAATAGTGAGATTCTCATCAACCTAGCAAGACCTCGTTTCAAAATAAAAACAAAATAAGGATGGGGGTATAGCTCAAAGGTAGAATGCCCTGTACCACAAAAAAATAATTTTTCTTTAGAATCAATTTGTCAACAATCACTACATGTTACTGTTATTTATTTCTGTGTAGTACTAAAATATATTATAATGCAGATCTTATCATTTTATCACTTTTTCTCCTAAATAAATAAAAGCTTAGTCTTCCTCCTCCATATAGTTAAGTTGAAGCATGATTAATGGTTTTATTAAAGTATTTTGACTCAATGTTTTAAGTTTTAAGCACTGCTACTCCTCTTTCTGGTGCAAAGACTTCTGCTATGCAGATGGGAGTGGGGGATTTGCATAATAAGGATTTGTGAGGCTCCTCTGGTCAGCCAGGGTTTGTATTACCACATAACACATACATTGACATTGGTTAGGCCTATTGTAATGGTAACATCTCCCCCAAACGATGCATGATTATGTGAGTATATATAACACCTTTTGCTCCATGTACAGTGAGAGTTAGATAACACCACATAAACATTAGCCAAAAGACACACATTCTGTAAGTCGCTTAGTTGAATTATGTGTGCTCTATTTACTGGAACAAGTCAGTAAGTTAGTTTTCTACTAAGCCAGATGTGAAGAGACTTAAAAATGTTACATTCACTTTAAAAGTATGTGGTTGTCTTATTAAAGTCTTGAATATCTCTAAGGTAAGACAGCACTTCTTAACTACAGTCTTTTTCATTACAGTCTGAACCAATCAGAGTCCTTGTGACCGGAGCAGCTGGTCAGATTGCATATTCACTGTTGTACAGTATTGGAAATGGATCTGTCTTTGGTAAAGACCAGGTAGGGGCATTTCTATAAATCTTGGCATTAGAGTGAGAATGTTGTTAATAAAACTCTGTATTTAGTTGCAAATAAATTATAAACCAATAAAGGAATGAATAGTCCCAATAAATGTAATAGGTGCATTGCTATAAATGAAAACTGGTAAGGCATTTATATGCATCCCTCCAGGCACTGAAAACAGTTTGCAAATCGGAACAATTCCACCTACTGTACTTAGTTAATGTGGTGCAACCAAAAGGGTCAGTCAATATAGGATAACACTAATGACAGTAATGGTGGCTAGAGTCCTGTGAAAAGTTGCTAAATCAGCACTTCCTTGTTAGTAAATGGGTTTTTGAACCAAAACAGACAGGAAATCTGCTTCCCAGTTGCAAAGAGACGGTTCCAATTTTAGAAAGTCTGATTAATGTACACTAAAATCCTTTTCTAAAGTATCTGGTAATTCTTTCTTACGATCCACAGATATTGAGCTCTTCCTTCATGTCACATGATGTACTTAGCTATCCATGAGCTGAAATCAAATATATAGCTATTAACAATAAGAGCAAACTGTGGCAATCTCACTTCAATTTGAGGTTTCTTTAATATACTTCTTTAAAATTCAGTACTGATGATTTCCTCTTACTGTGTCTGTTAACAACCCATTGCTGGTTTCGTAGCATTCCTTTTTCTGAAAACGGAATAGTATTAGATACCTCAGCTCCTAAAATTATTATGCCTAATTAATGGGAAGTGTGTGTGTGTGTGTGTGTGTGTGTGTGTGTGTGTGTAAAACTGCAAGAGGACTTTTTTATTACTAAGTGACAACCTGCACTGACAGATGTCATCCTTGCTATTTGGCAGCCTATAATTCTTGTGCTGTTGGATATCACTCCCATGATGGGTGTTCTGGATGGTGTCCTAATGGAACTGCAAGACTGTGCCCTTCCCCTCCTGAAAGGTGAGTTGGAGAGTCAAAGAGAAAAGGTTTTAGCTGGATGCAGTGGTGCATACCTGTAATCCAACTACTCAGGAGGCTGAGGCAGAAAGAGCGCAAATTTGAGGCCAGCCTCAGCAACTAGCGAGACCCTATCTCAAAAGAAAAAAAAAAAGGCTGAGGATGAAGCTCATTGGTAGAGTGCCCCTGGGTTCAATCCACAAAAAAGAGAGAAAGGGTTTTATGGTATTTTATAAAAGGGTTTTATAGTAAACACTTTTTACAAAAGTGTTTTGTTTTTGTTTTTTCAACTACAACTGCTTTTTAACATGTACACCAAGAATAAATAGGCAAGAAACAGTGTCAAGTAAAGGACAACTTTTTCCTCAGTGTGTCTAGATATCATTTATTATGCTAATTTGGTATGCTATTGCACAAGGATTATACACCTGACATTATCTACATCTCGTTATTTACATTTTTCTATTTTGTGGTACTCAGGATTGCTATATCCCCAGGCCTGTGTTGTTATTTAAAGTCTTTTTGCATGCTAATAGTAGCATCCTGTTGATGGAAAATTTTTTCAATTCCAAAGAATGACCTTCTGAGCCATATGCTGTCCTGAAAGTTAATTGGTCTCTCATACATAGTCCCATTCCATTTGTCATTCAAATATACTACATAGTTTGGAAAAAACAAACATGAGTTCAGCTAATTGCCTTTGAGAATCATTGAACTATTACTTGATTCTAAGACAGAAGTCTTAAATTTGATTAAAAAGTGTCAAAATATCAGGTCAGGCGTGGTGGCACACACCTGTAATTCTAATACTTGGGAGGCTGAGACAGGAAGATGGCAGGTTTTAGGCCCACCTCAGCAATTTAGCAAGATTCTGTTTCATAATAAAATATTAAAAAATGAAGGAGGGCCGGGCGTGGTGGCAAAAATGAAGGAAAGTAGGAAGGGCTGGGGGGTGTAGCTTAGAGATAGAACCTCCCAAGGTTCAATACCCAGTCAGATTGTAAACTAGTTTGAATATTTTTCTTTTGGTAAAGAACAGTGATATTCTCCTAGAAGTATGCACAAAACAAAATATATACTTAAATATATACTTATCTCCCCCAAAAAAACCTTCCTTAAAATTCATATATCTGTTCAATAAACATTTACTAAGAAGAATGCTCTACTATCTGAATTGTTTGGTTGCATAATGCTGTAAAAGAATTGTTTGGTTGCATAATGCTGGCTCCCTTTCCTTACCTACAACTCTATCCAAATCAGCTTCCTCTGTTGCTTTTCCTCATTTGCATTCCATTCTCTGCTGAGTTCCCTCTGCTCTCTCTCTCTCCCATGGATCTAGCTTGTCCTTTAGCAACTATAAGTTTGGCAGGGAACGTAGATTCCACAGATAATGATGTATGACTGGGAAGAAGAAGATGGGTATTTTTTCCCTCTAACTGGTGTTCTGCATATGCCCATTTGGGAACTTACAGCATCCTAACTGACCAAGTTCACTGGCCTAAAAATATTCCAATGAAGATGCCAAATCTTGATCATGATATTTTGAATACAGTCAACAAAGGAAAGCAAAAATACATCTTCTTTAATCTAAAAGCAAGTTGTATGTGTTTATTGGACTGACATGGCATAGTAGTTGAACTCTGGACTGACCTAGTCTAGAATTACAGCCTCATTATCTTAATCTTGGTGGCTTGCTAATCTCTTTAAACCTTGGTGTGTTCCTTTGTAAAATGTGAAGACTAAATTGGATAATCATATAAATCTCTTAGCATTATCCCTGGCACAGTACTCCTTGATAAATGTTCACTATTTTTTAATTTGTGATTGCTTAGACCTTAATGTAATTATAATTTAAAGGTTAGATGAAGCCGGGCATGGTGGTACACACTTATAATCCCAATACTTGGGACACTGAGACAGGAGGATTACAGGTTAAAGGCCAGCCTCAGCAACTTAGCGAGACTCTGCTTCAAAATAAAAAACAAGCCGGGCGTGGTAGCGCACACTTGTAATCCCAGTACTTGGGAGGCTGAGACAGGAGGATCACAGGTTCACAGCCAGCCTCAGCTACTTAGGCCCTCCGCAACTTATGAGACCCTATTTCAAAAATAAAGAATAAAAAAATAGGGCTGAGGGTGTAACTCGGAGGTAAAATGCCCCTGAGTTCAACCCCCAGTGCCGCAAAAATAAGTAAGTAAGTAAGTAAGTAAATAAATAAAATAAATAAATAAATAAATAAGATTAAATAAAAAATAAAATAGGGCTTGGGGGTGTACCTCAGACGTAGAATGCCCCTGGGCTCAATCCCCAGTACCAAAAAAAAAAGTTAGGTGAACTAGTTGCTCTTTTGTGTTCTCTATGGTAATAAATGCCAATAACAAATGTTGCTCTGAAACTTATATCTTGCATCATGTATGATTATCAAAGATAAAAGCTATAGAATATTTAAAATTGAGCTAATTATTAGAAATAAGAAAAGCAAAATAAATTTATTAACATTTCTGCTGATATTATGGTGGTTAAATTAGTATATCGTCTTTCTTTTCTTAGGCCCCTGAAAGGTGTAGAAGTAAACGTTTGCTACAAAGTCAAAAAATGAATAAGTAGATTCAGTATGAAAAAGAAAACTTCAGACTTGGGTATTTAAATAGCTTTACATATTGTTTGCCATGTTCACAGATGTCATCGCAACAGATAAAGAAGAGGTTGCCTTCAAAGACCTGGATGTGGCTGTTCTTGTGGGTTCCATGCCAAGAAGGGAAGGCATGGAGAGGAAAGATTTACTGAAAGCAAATGTGAAAATCTTCAAAAGCCAGGGTGCAGCCTTGGATAAATATGCCAAGAAGTCAGTTAAGGTAACCAACACTATTTCATGGGGTTTTTCATTATTCTCATTTGAAATTTGTTTTCAGTGTTTTAAGTGAAAATAAAATTGTGTGTCCTTTTTTTTTCCTGTTCTGTGTAATGGGCAGTACATATAGATACACGGTTTTGCTTGATAAGGTCTCCCTTTCTGGGTCTTTTTCTTGCAGCTTAGAAATCTATATGCAGAAGTGCTCAAAAATATTTTACCTGTTTTTTTTTTTTTTTTTTTTTTTTTTTTTTGCAGTACCGGGAATTGAACCCAGGGGCGTTCTACCTCCGCGCTACACCCCCGGCCCTATTTTTTTATACTTTATTTTGAAACCGGGTCTCACGAAGTTGCAGAGGGCCTCACTAGGTTGAGAGAGAGACAGGGAGAAAGAGAGCAAGAAAGGTGAGGCTGGCCGCGAACCCGGATCCTCTGGTCTCCGCCTCCCAATGTACTGGGATTACAAGCGTGCG
>PVJS01063051.1:0-10576 GCA_004027185.1 Glis glis | reverse complement strand
AGCAGCTGCCCTGCGTGTCCGTCCACCACCACTGCAGGAATGGACTGCGAGAGGCCGAGTGGAGCAGCTGCCCTGCGTGTCCGTCCACCACCACTGCAGGAATGGACTGCGAGAGGCCGAGCAGAGCAGCTGCCCTGCGTGTCCGTCCACCACCACTGCAGGAATGGACTGTGGGAGGCTGAGTGGAGCAGCTGCCCTGTGTGTCCGTCCACCGCCACTGCAGGAATGGACTGCGAGAGGCCGAGCAGAGCAGCTGCCCTGCGTGTCTGTCCGCTCTGCCCTCCGTCTGGTGGGCCCGGTCCTCATTCCTCATCTTCTCAGTTGTGCAGATAGAAATAGAGATGGAAAGAGCTGAGGATAATTTTCCCACTTGCTTGCTGATGACTAATGGAGCCAGTCAAGCATGGGGCTGTGTGCGAGCGCCCTCATGCGGTCAGACTTGGGTGTGGCCCGTCACCCACCCTGTTCCACAGGCCTCGGTCGGCCTCCCAGGTCCTCACGCTCTCTTAATTCTATGTAGTTTTTCAGCATAATGAAGGGCGACATTTACCCTTTTTGCAAGTAGTCATACTCTGACATTGGCCTGTTCCAATAGGGAGGGTAATGACTGCTCCATGCTCTGTGCAGAAAGACCCCACCGGATGGTATGTGACTGAAACTCCTCTCACCGTGCTGTGCGTGTGTCGTGTGCATTCTTGCTTCCTGAAAGTGGACACTTGGTGGTTAGCACCACACTACTAAAATAAGGTAGTTGTGTAGCTACAAAGTTACAATGTATAATTTAAAAAATTTGGCCAATTGCCCATTTTGGAGAGACGATGTTTTGGCTTGTGGTTACACATTTCCCTGATGGAGTTGGTGTATTTTTAAAAGAGTAATCTTAATCAGTATAATCCCAGTTTTGCTCAAATTGCAGCCTTCATCTTTGAGTCATTACCATTCACGTCTCTCTTCCTTAGCAGCGAAAGCGGCTCTGTGCTCTGTGCGATGCGCTGGGAGCAGCAGCGCTCGCAGCTGCTTGTCACTGGCTGCCTACGAGTGAACCTCCGGGTCCCACCTGAGCTGTGCCTTGGGTTTCCTTGGAGTCCGATTCACAGATCACTGTGATTCAGTTTCATCTCTTACAGGAAGCCACTGTCTATATTTTTGGCAATATAATTCCTTAGCGGCTTTCATCTGTCTCCTAGAAAGACAAGCTGATAGTCACGTGGCAGCCAGTGCTGCTCGGCGTAGTCACTGTGCGTGAGGTCTGAGCACTGCACACGTTGCAGGGTCTGCCTGGAGCCCCAGCAGAAGGGAGGACGGCGGGGAGGTCTGACGGGCTGGGAGGATGCTGAGGGTACTGCACGGCCTCATGCTCTGGAGGGAATGGCCAGGCAGCTGGGGCCACTGAGATGACTGACGGTCCCCTGGCAGCGATGTCGCTATGGAGCTGCACAGGACAGAACTCATGCTCACTGAGCGACTCCTTGAGCCCTGCGTGGACACTCATCTTGTCATGTTGAAGTCTGAGCCATCTTTGTCCTGTCGCATCCTCTTTACAGAGCCCCTTGACGCTGAGGCGATAGGGTGAAAACCTACTTTCACTGTGGCCTTGGAGCCTCAGCCAGCTTTCCAGCTTGGATCATTGTTTATGTTGTCTGTTTATTTCCCCCTCCGGACTCTGATTAAATACGCTTCCATAAATCATTTGAGAGACAAGGTAGCACTGAGTTTTATATTCAAAATAAAAAGGATAGGATGCTTTAATGGTACAACTTAAGGGTGAGAAGGATAAATATATCGGTTAGTGGCTTTTGGATAAAATTTAGCATTGCCGACTCATATTTGTGAAACCGGTAACTCCAGATACGGGCAGCATGGCTGGCATTCCGGTCCCTGGACAGCCGCCATGGTGGGCGGGTGTCTGCCAAGGGGCCTGGTGGTCAGAGGGAAGAACTGACCTGAAGGCGCAGGGAGGGGCGCTGGTGGGCCGTCCTCTTCTGAAGTGAACGTGTCATTCTGTCCTTTCTTCTAGGGCATCGTGCAGCAGTTTCTGGTGTTGCTGACGACCAGCCCCGATGAAAGTCTCCGGTTTCTTAGCTTCAGGTTGGACTTTAATGAACATTATAAAGCCAGAGAGCCCAGACTCCGCGTGTCCCTGGGCACTCGCGGGCGGCGCAGTTCCCACATGTGACGCAGCAGGGTCGCCGAGGGGCCGCGCGCTGCTGCTACTGTTTAGACGTCACTTCACGTTCAGGCCCTCAGGGCAGCTGGCCGCTGCAGGCGGGCACCTGTCTGATCACGAGGGCTGCCATGTTTCCATGGCATGGCGTCTGGTAGAATTAAAGTCATGTTTTCTACACTGCAGTTGGAGATGTTTGTGACGTTGCCGAGTTCAAGGCCGCTGCACTGCTCACATTCATTCTAGCAGTCTTCGTAGTTGAAAGACACCACGATGTCTGGGGGCTTCTTCAGCTCCCTATGATGTAACTGAAAATATTTGTCACTTTTTTAGAAGACCTCAGTTCCTTTTAGCACAAGGACAGTGATGTACTCATGAATTGAAATGGTAGTGTCAATGCTATTTTTTTAACATTCTCTTCAGAGGCAGTTTTTGTTACCATAATCAAATGGAAACAAGATATCCCTCTTAAGACAATACATAGAGTGTTTTATTTTGCTTTTAGTGCTATAAAATACTAATCTCAGTGAGAACATTTGTATCTTAGTACATTGCCTTCACACATATTCATTCTTACTTTCTCTTCTTCCAAAGTTTACATTTTTATATTTAGTTTAATATTTCAGATAACTTCTTAAACAGTACATAAAAAAAGTAGGCACGATACAGACCAGAAACCTGCAGCAGTGCAGCCCAGACTTCTCAAGACCCTCGGCTGAACCGCGTGTAAATACGAGTGACTTGAGAGTGAATCAAGTATTTTATTTTCAAAATTCTGACAAGCATTAGAAAGAATCGACTTGAATAACGGAGTCTCCTCTTCCCTTGCCTATTTTTTCATTGTAAATATTTATATACTACTGACCAGATGTTGGGGGGAACTGTTTTTTGTAAAATGTCATATCAGGTCACATCAATCTGCCTTTTTTTATGTTGCATAAATGAAAACTTAGAAAATTAAAGTCACTTATCTTTCAGATGCATCTTATTTCTTGGGTAGTCTGTGAAGAGATGGTTCACTTGCAGGGTTTGGGGTGAAAGTCGATATTTGAATTCACGTGCTACCATATATGAATTATTTAATTTGTGAAACCAAGAACTTAGACTGTGTGCAACTGTGGGTGTAGACTCTGGTGGGACATGCCCTCAGCCACCTGACGCCACAGCTCTTCCTTTAGGTGTGGACTCCCGAAATGAATCCGTGGTGAAGGCCAGAGGTCCTTTGGATGTGAACTAAGTTTAGTTAAAGGTCTTGAAGGTGGAAAGGGGCAGCAGCTTCCCCCTGCAAGGCTCTGCAGAGGTGGCACTGTGACTGACCTCGGAGCCTGCTTCAGCTTCGACTTGAAGCTCTGATCCACGCCTTGGTCCTCGGGAGAAGCCGCCCCAGGAAGTGCCACCTGGCTGGAGGGATTAGAACTCCATTTGAGCCCGGGGTCTCTGGTTGCCAGGTTAGACCTGTGGGCTGCAGAGGAGCCTCTGAGCAGGTGCCCCTCATCCTCAGGGACGGCCTGCAGGAGAGTATGTGGCAGGGCAGGAAGCTTTCCCATACGGAGGCAGAGACCCCACGTGGCCCTTGGAGCCTTGGAGCCTTGGAGCGGCAGGCCTTCAGAGAGAGTTGATTATGCGCACCTTCCAGGCCTGGGTCACACCTCGCCACCCCACCCGGAGAGTCAGTCGGGTGACTGGCTAGAGGCACACTTGGCTTTCCTCTGCCTCAGCCTCGCCTTCCTGGGCAGGGAAGGTGTGCCCTGCCTCTACTCAAGCCCTGGTAGCAAGATTCTCAGGTCCCTCTGGGAGTGTGGCCTCCAGACGCTGCAATACAGGACAGGAGGGCACTGCCAGCCTAAAAGCACACTAGCTGTGCAAAGGCACGTTTGTCACCCAAGCAGTCAGAGATGGAGGCACAAGGCACAGGGCACCTGTGTGGGGAGCAGGTGAGTGCCAGGAGGTCTCTGCCTCCCGTGCAAGGGCACGTTTGTCACCCAAGCAGTCAGAGATGGAGGCACGAGGCACAGGATGCCTGCGTGGGGAGCGGGTGAGTGCCAGGAGGTTGCTGCCTCCTGTGCAAGGGCACGTTTGTCACCCAAGCAGTCAGCGATGGAGGCGCGAGGTGCGCCCAGTAGGCACCCAGCATCCGATGCTCGAGGCTGCCAGGGGCTCTGCCATTCCGCCGAGTGATGGCTGGCTGTGAGCATGGCTGCGTCATTAGAGCCTCTGTTTCAGCAGATGCTGAGGGCGGCAGGACAACATGTAAACACGAGGGTTCAGGAACAGTTACTCAGTTATAGGTTAGGAGGAGATACCCTCAGACGATCACACTCACACGGGAAGGTAGGTAGAGTTTGGTGGTTTCCCAACTTGTGAACCTGGGGTGTGTGGGGTCAACTTGGAAGGAAAGCAGCAGCTCAGACCAGCTCTGCCTGTTCCAGAAGCCCTCGTCCTTTGTCAGGAAGAAAGACCCCGGCTCATTGGGAATTTGTGCTGGTGGCCCCCCTCAATTTAACAGGGTGCAGATTACTCAACACAGTGGGTAGATTATTCGACAGCCTTTTTAGTTTTCTACTATGGCCACTAGCCAAGACACTGTAATTCTGAGGTAATTCTTATTTCTTAGGTATCATCTGTTTTCATTTAGGTTTTCAAATTTGTTGGCATACATTTTTACATGGATGCCTTTATAATTTTCAGAATATTCATTTTTGAGTCTTATTCTTTTCATCCTTAATAATACCAAGAATATTTATATTACTAAAAATATTTTTATTTTCTCTTTTTTCTCCCTGGTCACATTTTCCAAAGTTTGTTTATAGTTTGCCTTTTAAGAATTATCTTTCTTGGTATTCTTTATCATTTTACCATACATACACAGGATTTTTTTGCTTTATTTACATTTAATGTCTCCCTCTTTTGACTTTACTGTTTCATGAATCAAATGCTTATGGAATTTTTCTCATTATTTAATAAGTGTTTTCAACTGTGACTTGTCTCCCACATACAACTTTAGTTATATCACATGCTTTTATATAGGTCATTCCAGTGTTGTTCCCAACCAGTAGTAGTTTCTGTTATTTTCTTTTGACCCTGGATATAGCGACAACTTCAAAACTTCCAAGAAGTTGGAATTTTTTTCCTTTAATTTTTTAGAATAGAAGAAAAAAGGAAATTTGCCAAACCACTTACTAAAATATAAAGCTGAAGCCAGGTGTGGTGGCGCATGCTTATAATCCCAGTACTTGGAGGCTGAGACCAGGGGATCTGGGTTCGCGGCCAGCCTCAGCTACTTAGTGAGGCCCTCTGCAACTTAGTGAGACCCAGTTTCAAAATAAAGAATAAAAAATAGGGCTGGGGGTGTAGCCCAGAGGTAGAATGCTCCTGGGTTCAACCCCCGGTACTGCAAAAAAAAAAAAAATACATTATATATATATATATATATATATATATATATATATATATATATATGGCTGTTGTATATAAAGTAGTATGGTTCAAGAGTTGAAAGAACCCTCAATGGAGTGGAAGTGTCCCAAAGTGCCGGTATTCATAGAGCTTTAGTATACAATGAAGGTTCACTGCGGAAACAGGTGAAATGTTTGATCATTCAACAAATGCTCTGGGGCAAATGTTTTCTAGAAAACCATGTGGAAAAAAATTAAGACTTTAAATTCATTCAAGAAAAATTCAGAGGGGTTAGTTTAAATATGAAGAACAAGAGCATTACAATTACTAGAAAAAATGAGGCAAAATTTCTATAATCTTAGGATTTGTGACACTTTCATAACATGATGCTGAGGACTAAAACTATAAAGGAAAATCATGTCAGACTTAGCCACATGAAGTGGAGAGCTGTTACCCAGGGAGAAGGAGCATTGTGTGAGTTGAGACAAGCGGCCGACTGAGGCACTCTACTTACAGTGTTTGTAGCAGAGTCTGTGTTCTTAATTAGAACAGGCCTGAGTACGTCAATGTAAAATCCACAAATAATTCCCAGCATGCCAGCTAACAACTTCGAGAAGACATGGAAGACAGGAGAAAGATGTGCGGTAGTGGTGCCTGGTGTGGGGATGTCTGACCTGCAACGTATCTGTTCCCAGGCTAAGACTGTGGTTTGGGGAGTGTCGCCATGTGCCACGGCACATCCATCCCCAGTTTCCTGGAATCCTGTCCTCTCTGTCCCCGTCGCTGTCCCCACCTCCAGGCACTGCTGGTATTGTTGTCACGGGCAATTTATATTTTCTAGAATTCTGTAATGTTTGTGCATGCATCTGGCCTCTTCACTAACCATAGTTATTTTGAGAAGGCTCCATGCTGTCTGTATAAAGATTCGTTCCTCTCTTTACCTGAGTAGTCCTCTCCAGCGATCTATCACAGTTTGCTTATCTACTCACCTGTTGATGGCTGTTGGGCTGTTTCCAGCTGTTTAGTGTCAGCTGCAGGAGTCTGGATCCACGCGCAGGCTGTGTGTGTTGTGTGGTGCCCAGGCGTGGGGAAGAGCAGCGAGTTCACGGGAAGGGCGTGTGTCACCCCACTTGCATCCTCTGCAGAAGAGCTCTCCGCGAGAGCCACAGTCGCCCTACATCCTTGTTAGCACTCACCGTGGTCACCCCTCTTGACTCTGGGCTCAGATCGGCATGTAGTGAGTGATACTTTTTGGTGGTTTTAATTTACGTTTTCCTATTCCATAATGGCATTGAGAACTGTTTCTTCTGCCCTGAACAGCATCTGTCAAAATACCTTGACCGTATTGTTAATGAGGTTGGTTGTTTTCTTACTGAGTTTTCAGAGTTCTTTATATGTGTGGGTAGAAGTCTTATCAGATCATTGATTCACAAATATTTCCTCCCAGTTTGCACTATACACGTGCACATGTGCGCGCACACACACGCATTGAGCATTTACTAGGTTCTGTGCTCATCGGCATAGAGATTTTTATTTCGGTCCATAGTGTGGACAGAATCTCTCACAGCTGGAATTTGCGGTGTCAGAGCCAGACACACCAGCACCTCTTGGGACTTGAGTGGAGTTCTGCGCGTGCGTCGTTTTCATTTTAGCCACAGGAGACTCGCGGGGGCGCTGTCCGTGTGTCTGTCTGTAGTCAATGCAGAGACCTCACCTTGCATGGTTAGCTTTAGGTCATGGCTATTTACATGGGTCTGTCCTGTCCACCACAGGTGCTGCTGAGGACTTGAAGTGTGGCTAGTTTAATGTAAAAAAAAAAGAATGAAATGGTTAACTATTTTATTCATGCTGATTACATGTTGAAGTGATATTATTTTGTCTATATTTGACTAAATAAAATATTAAGATTTCACCTGTTCACTTTTAATGTGGCTCCTAGGAAATTTCAGGTCGCAGCAGCAGCTCGTGGCTGTTACTGCTAGACAGCGCCTTTTCAAACTGATGCTTTCCTCCCATGCCCATGCGGGTCCTCATTGCATTTCGCTGTGGTGTCTCCCGGGCTCCCGGGCTCCTGGGCTCCGGGCTTTGCTCACCTCTGGTGACTTGGCAGTTTTGAGGACGACTGCCAGTGTTCCAAAGCACATCCCCAGCGGGGTTTTGTCTGGTGCTTTGCTCCTGACAGACGGGATGCTGGATTGGGAGAAGATCAGAGGTGAGGTGCATCCTCACGGGCAGCCAGGTGCGCAGGGCTGGCGTGGCGTCGCTCCTTTCTCCCCTTCGGTCCCCTTGCTGCACAGCAGAGGCGAGGCTGAGGCGAGCGGAGGAGCTCGGCATCTTCCCCCATGGGTTTATTTACTCAGGCGCTTTTCATGGGAGAGTGGACGCGTGAATGTTTATTCTGTGCTTTGCATTGTAGCCCGCGCCTGCTTGACTTTGCTACTCAAGTTGTTCTCGGTTGCTTTTCTTGACTTGAGCTGTGGTCATTTGTGTCGTTTGGGGAATTGGTCCATTTCAGGTGAGCTGTTGGGTGTATGCGCGCAGTGTTTATAGCATCCTTTTGATAACTGTTGGAACTAAAGTGATGTTTCTGTTCTCATTTCTGATAGTAATAAATTATATTGCTTTGATTGGTCTGGGTGGATTAATCATTTCTGTCGATCTTCTCAACAAAAGAACAAAAAAAGCAGTTTTTGTTGTTCTTGAGTTAGTCTGCTTTTGCTGTTTTATTGATATCCACTATGGTCTTTATTAATTTCCTTTCTTCTATCTACTCTTTCTTCTGCATTCTAGAAGTTTCCATATGGTGTGCTTGCATTTTTACTCATTTCAGAATGCTATCAGTCTCCCCTTTGATTTCTTCTCTGACCCATGGGTCATGTAGAAGTTGGTTGTTTGATTTCCGAGTATTTGTGGATTTTCCAGGTTTCTAATGTCATCCCATTGTGATCAGAGAGCAGAGTAAAATGGTATGGGGATTTGTATAAGGTACTGCATCCACACTTATTGCTACTGCTCTATGACCCTGAGTAGCAGGGGCTGATTTCCAAGACAGCTACACTTGTAAACACCTGATATGTGCTGGGCACTTGCTACAATTCTCCCTTAACCCCAGCAGCCACCCTGGAGGGCTCTCAATGTACCATTTCTCCCTGCTCTGGGGAGACCAAGGTTCAGGGAGGCGAAGGGGCCCCAGCTCACTGCTGTCAAGGGGGCTAGCAGGTCATGGGCACTAAATCCCCTCCTGAGTCCTGTGTCCTGCCCTGGTGCCCAGCCTGGTGGCTCATCGGGGCTTGATCCAGTGCCTCTTGCTGCTGGGGACAGACCCCATGGAGGGGACTCCCAGTGCCCTCCCTCCTCTGTTAGAGGCCCCAGCCCTCATGAGCGTCCGCCAGCGTCTGCTGCCCTCCTCAGCTGACCAGTGCCCAGGGGGTTTCTGAGCACGAGCCACTTTCCAGAAGCTAAACTGGCAAAAATGCGATCCACGCCGCGGGGCTCCTGGGGTGGGCGCGCAGGAGAAGTGGAAATTCCACGAAGGTCTCTGAGCTCCGAAAATACACCTCTGCTTCCCAGAAAATTGAGTGAAATGGTATGGAAATTTGGCTAAGTGATTATGGATATTGTTCTGTGGACATGTTGCCAGGCGTCTCTTAAGGAAGAGAAATAAATCTGTTTTTCTCCTGCGTTTACATCGGTTTGAGGTTTTAATGAAAATGCAGAGCTGGAGTTCTTTCTGCCTTGAGGCTCACTGGAGCTGACATCAGTGGGCTGGCGGGGGCTTCAGGTGTCCTGGTCCCCTTGTGCCGGACCGCTGAGCAGCCACCAGCAACGTGGAGGTCGCCACGTCCCGCCCGGGGAGCTCGGGGTGCTGGCCACTCCCCCAGAGCCGGTAGACCACCCGTCTCAGCTCTAGTGCCAGCGGGGTGGGCCGCCTGCCCGCCGCCTGGACAGGAGCCGTGTTGCCCACACCCCCGCCCCCAGCTGCTGTGAAGTGAGGGTCCTTCATGGTGTGTGTGTGAGGCGCAGGGGAAGCCGGGAGAAGCCGCCTGCCGCAGGTGTGGAGTGGGGGTCTACCCAGGGGTGGCAGCATCATACCCGCCACCTGGTGTCCAGAGGCTGGAGATGAATCAGAACACTTGGGTCCAGCTGGAACGATTCAGAGCACAAGTTCTTTAGGGCAGGCCCTGAAAGGCCTGCTGTTGGCTTCAGGTGGCCCGGGCCCTGCAGAGTGGCTGAGCGCCCTGACGGGGCCAGGAGCCAACTGTCCTGTAGCCCAGAGTCCTGGGGGCAGGCGGGAGACTGTCCATGGACCCACAGGAAGAACGTTTGCAGCTGGTGCTGACTTCTCCATGGAAAGCAAAATGGAAGGTATACCTTGTTTTTGTCACGTTTGGGGGTGTGTGTGTGCTTCAGGCCTGTTTATTTGGAGCCCTCCCTCCTTTCTGTCACCTAGCATCGGGGGGCCAGAGAGCAGTGACAGAGGCCTAGTTGGCTGATGGCAAAAATATGAAGTGCCCATGAATTCGCACGTCACCCTGTGCAGGGGCTGCGCTAATCTCTATCGTTCCAATTTTAGTATCTGTGCTGCGGAAGCCAGCAGTGGAGGGGACACCTTGTTAATACTTACGATACAGGTGGCCCTGTCTGTGACGTGGTCCCAGAGGGACACGAGTCGCAACACTGTCCTGGGGTCCTGCAGACAGGAGGGGCTCTGCGACCCTCAGAGGTCACGGGCCTCTCTGACCTGCTTTCGGCTCTCTACACACGTGAGCTTGGGACTGTTCCTGTGCCTGACCAGCCAGGCTTTCCCTGAGGGGGTGCGCCCCTGTGTGTTTGTGCACATGTGTGCAGGAGCCTGCAGTACCATCAAGTTAAACCTGCACCAGAAGAATCACACAGCTCTGGTGTGTGTGTATTTTTTTTTTCGGTACCGGGGATTGAACCCAAGGGCGTTCTACCTCCGTGCTACACCCCCGGCCCTATTTTTTTTTTATACTTTATTTTGAAACCGGGTCTCAC
>PVJS01063050.1:0-10580 GCA_004027185.1 Glis glis | reverse complement strand
GAAAAAAAAAAAAAAAAAAAAAAAGAGAGATGGGAAAAAATGAAAGAACATAATTTTAGTTTTGGAATTTACCTGCAGATGATGATTACCTCACAAATTGTATGGGGTCCCCTGAAAATATATATAAGCTGAATATGAAGAGATATGGCTTAAAAGTAGGCAATGGTGATGGCAGAGAAAAGATAAAATGTGCTGTGGTTATCCAAGTTAGATTGGATCTGTAGACACTGTCTATCATTTGATCTGAAGAGTCTTGATTATCAAGAATACTCATGAGAAATAAGAATTATACAAATAGATCACTGCCTGTTTGTTTATTCCTATAGAGTAATCACGAAGTCAGTAATATTTAGTTTCACAACCCAGCTGAACAACAGAATGACAGGCATAACCAAAACCATCTTAGCAAGACCAAAAAGATATTGCTTGTACCTGATCTATGAGTCGCTTTATTAGAGGTAGCCCTTCTAATGCGGAACTGTCACAACCACTGGTCAATACTCGTTCAAATCCCAAGGTTAAGAGGGTCTCTAGAGCTGCCATTGGATCATGAACCATGTCAAAGGCTGAAATAAATAAACTTGATTTGAATTTTGAACAGATATCCTCTAATGCAGTATTTTCCAAAATGTAGTATACATGCAGTGGTGTGCTGGACCTAGCTTCTACTGGCTTACAAGTCAACTGTTATATATTCAGGAAGTTTGCAAGTCAGATTATTAGCACACTGGCATCTTGAAATTAGTTCAGAGAGAATATTTACACCACAGAAATCAGAAAATGCTACAAATCACAGCTCTATTCCCCCCAAGAGCCAGTTTACCAGCAAACCAGTCTGGGTACCACTAGCAATATGCATGATTATTTTACTAGTATACATTTTAGTTGGTGTATTTACTTGAATGCAGATAAGAAATGAAAAGTTTCTAATTTTCAGTAACTATATAAGTTTCTTTTAAAAATAAACAGGATTTAAAGAAAAATTTTAAATAAATTTGCACAGGTAACACTCAGATATAGTAAAACTGTAAATGCAATAAGCAAGTGACCAAATTTGGGAAACTGCTCTAAGGTATCAAACTGGACTACATAAAATGAAACACTATACTTACCAGTTCTAGAAAAAGCCATAGCTCCCATTTTCATTATTAATATTTTGCACTAATCCATTTACCTGACATACTCAAGACTCACAGTATAAGGATAGCTGTTTTCAACAGACCATATGAGTTTCATTTCCTTTCTATGTTCTAAGAAACTTCCCTCCTCAGAACCCTCAGAAGAGAAGGTGGCCTAGGAACCTCAAAACAGAAAAACTACTTCAGCTCAATCTACTACAGAGAACTTTCCATTTTTAGTGGCAGCATTTCCTCACCAGTGAGTATACTATGATACTATCTCATTAAATAAATGAGTGGAAAAAATGTGTAACCCAGGTCAATACAAAATTTTGTTAATTTTGGACATGTGAAAATATTTTTGTTAAACTTCTTGGAGAACAGGAACAGAAATTCAAAGTCATTTTGTTAGTTTATGAACAAAAAAAATATTCCAGATAACTAGCTTGTTTTCTAAATTATTTAGCATGTCAAAAAAAATTTTTTTTTGGTGGTACTGGGGATTGAACCCAGGGGCATTCTACCTCCGAGCTACACCCCCAGCCCTATTTTTTATTCTTTATTTTGAAATAGGGTCTCACTAAGTTGCGGAGGACCTCACTAAGTAGCTGAGGCTGGCTGCGAACCTGCAATCCTCCTGTCTCAGCCTCCCAAGTACTGGGATTACAAGCGTGCGCCACCACGCCTGGCTAGCATGTCAAAATTTAAACTTTATATTTTCAGATAATGGCTCACTAATTTAAAACATTTTTCATGTTTAAAAACTTTTTCTTGTGTGTAGCTAGCCTCGAGGTACAGATTTTTTTTTCTTTTCTTTTTTTTTTTTTTTTTTGCAGTTCCGGGGATTGAACCTAGGGGCATTCTACTCAAGGTACAGATTTTTAAGCAACCTCACATCTTTTAGTTATTGCTAGTTTATAAGAAACACTGCTAACATCAAGTCAAAGAAAATGTGTCATACATTTCAAAAAGAAACAAGGATAACAAATATTCTTTATCTCTAATTTCTATAAATGGATGCTGATGCTGGTATTCACTATTAGCCTAATCCCTGAATGCTTACTTAAAAGAATGAAAAACATTCATCAACTTCTCAAGCATATCATCAACTAAAAAAAAATGTATTTTTTACTAAACACTTCTTTCTTTTCATGAATAATGGAAGTGCTCTCGACAGCAAAAGTGACACTTTTTCTTCCATTTCACCAAGGTTTAGCCAAATTGTATTGGAATTGTAACTACCTGATTTGTAGATAGGAGGAAGTTCTTCATATGATGCAGATGAGCTATCAATCATGAAACACAGTTTTGTATATTTTATTGGACATCTGTTCACTGACTAGTTAGCATCTATTTCTTCTTTTCCCTTTCCTAAAAATGCCCAATTCTTCTTCAGGTATCATGTTCTTCTCTCCCCTCTCAGATAGGAAGCCTCTATGTGAGAAAGCTGACCTCACCCCTAACACCAGGAATAAGCGCATTTCATTTCACTGACCACAGGGATTTAGTCGTCGTAGGGCTGCACATGACCCAAGGCTATCTAATTAAAATGAATCTCAGTATTGTTACTTGGATGGATATATGCATTTTCAGGCAATGTTTACTTTCTCCCTCTATTATATTCTACCACCACTTATTTTTTAACAACTTTTCATAACTGAGCCTTCAAATTTTCTAGAAATTGTACATCTCCAAATTTATAATTTTTCATCCCAAGATGTAAGTAACACTATAGAACTGCATCTATAGAAAGGTTGTGGCATCTAGTGAAATTAGAAAACCGACACTGTTCAAGAGAACATCTAAAATGGAAATGACTCACCTCGGTGGAAAGTGACTGGCAGAGGACGGCAAATAGCTATAAAAAGAAAGTCATATAACAAGAAGAATATAAAAAGTCATCATTAATTACTATATATAGAACTCTTTCTGTTATGTGAGAGTTTTTTATACTTTCTTCTAAGAAGTAAAGACAGTGAACTAAAACAATGACGGTAGCCTTACAAATTCAAAAGTCTTATCTTTCCACTCAACTCTAATTTTTATATAAAATATGTTCATCTACATCTTAGAGGCACCAAATAACAATTATGTGATCTGGAAACTATAAGGACAGCATTACATCTATTACTTGCCCCTCTGATGATTTTCAAGAAATACTTTGGCTTAGTAACACAGGTAGTTTGCTTCTATCCTCTCCACCTCTCCTCATTCTCACCAGCTACAATCACTTTTGAAGTTTTTGATGCGGTGGTTAAGGAACCAATCTAAATTTCCCTTAAGCCCTACAAGAACACCAGAACTTGATCTACAGCAACTGAGGAGAGTTGGCAGGGCTTTGTACATACCCTCTGCCCCAAACATCTAAATAGCTACTATTTATTTATTTATTTATCATTTATTTTTGTGGTTACCGGGGATGGAACTCATGGGCATTTTCCTCTGAGATACACCCCCAGTCCTATTTTATTCTTTTATTTTGAAACAGGGTCTCACTAAGTTGCAGAGGGCCTCATTAAATAGCTGAGGATTGCTGTGAACCTGTGATCCTCCTATCTCAGCCTCCCAAGTACTGGGATTACAAGCGTATGCCACCATGCTCAGCTAAATAGCTACTATTTAAAATAGGTTAATATAAGGACCTTCAGGTATGACTGAAAAGTCAGTTTTGTAATGATGTTTTTCTGCATAAGGAACATAAATACAATCACCAGAAGAGGTTTTTACATCTCAAATACAAATTCTTACCCACAAGGGACATGCACAGCTCTTTGTCAATGTGCCCATCTTCAGTCAATGCCCCAAATACCAAGCCATCGGCACCATAGAGTTTGGCAAGCTGAATGTCAGCCTTCATCACTTCAATTTCACGTTCTGAATATAAAAAATCACCTCCACGTGGCCGAATCATCACGAAAACTGGGATCTGGACACTCTGTTTCACTACTTGAAGGACACCTGCAAGAATAGAAAGCAGACTAAAATTCAAATATGAGCTTAGAAGCGCTAAGTAGGCAATAAAATCTTATTGGTCATGTTACATTTGTTCCTGTGTATTGGGAGAGTTGACTGAGGAAACCAGAGAAAGATGGATATAAAGGGAAGGAGGATACTGAAAAAAATGTATGTATGGTAGAAGGTAAGTAATAGGAAAGTCAAGGGTTAAAAAGAACAATTTAGAAAACTGAAGATACTGCAATTTAGAAGCACTTGTCAGTTGATTCAACAAAAACCCTTATGACTTGGAACCGTTTAAATGGTATGTGACATTTGAAAGTATATTAACCACCAGGCTCAATGTTCTGCCAATGTATTCCCCAAGATCCAGTTTCTCCTTTCTAACTGATTACAGCTCTATTTAAAACCTACTCTAGAGATGGTTAAATAGCATCAAAGTCTGTCCTTTTAATAGATAAAGAAACTTAGCAAAAACTTTTGTTGAAAAAAAAATGTGAGAGGGAGCAAGGGTCTACCTAATTTGTGATTTTATACACAAATATATGAACAAAAGTACCTACAAGCTGGGTGTGGCAGCACACCACTTGTGCATCCCAAGACTTGGGATGCTGAGACAGGAGGATGGCAGATTTGCGGCCAGCCTCAACAACTCTGCAAGGCCCTCCGCAACTTAGTGAGATCTTGTTTTACTTAGTGAGGCCATCCGCAACTTAGTGAGACCCCGTTTCAAATTAAAGAATAAAAAATAGGGCTGAGGGTGTAGCCTGGAGGTAGAATGCCCCTGGGTTCAATCCCCAGTACCGCAAAAAAATACTACTACTACTAATAATAATAATAAAATAAAAATAAAATAAAATAGGCTGGGGGTATAGCTCAGAGGTAGAATGCCCCTAGGTTCAATTCCCAGAACCCCCCAAAAAGTACCTACATATGATACAATGTGTGGCTATCTCAGAAACCCCCAATAGTATAAGCTCTGTAACAAGCACTATTAGTTGTTTATTCAATATGAATTTCCTTCGTTTTCCTTGCTAAAAGAACCCTAATTTTGCACAGGATAACAATAGGTCCAATTACAAGCAATGAATCACGAGTGGTGTTGCTAAAAACAGATAGCACTCATATTCACAGATATGTTCTAAGGATTTTAGAATGCTAGGGATTGCCTTCTTTTAGTGAGATGATTTCAAAGGCTATTGCATATATAAACCTTTTATACTAAATAATGCTATCATTAATCTCAGAGGAGTATACCTCAGGAGTTAAAAGTTCACACAAGAGCCAGGTGCAGTGGCACATTGCCTGTAATCCCAGTACTTGGGAGGCTGAGACAGGAGAATTGCAGGTTCAAGGGCAGCCTCAGCAATTTAGTGAGACCCTCAGCAAATTAGCGAGACCCTATTTTGAATTTAAAAAAAAATAAAAGGGCTGAGGGTGTAGCTTGGAGGTAAAATGCCCCTGGGTTCAAATCCCCAGTATCCCTCCCCACACACAAAGCAACCAAAGAGATACATATATAGAGAAAAAAACAAAGATACAGATGTATCAGAGATATGGCTATAGTAGATTTCTTATCAGAAACAACACAAGCAAGAAGATAGTGAAAAATACATCTTCGAATAACTTGAAGGGGAGGGGGTCATACCAACCTAGAATCCTACACCCAGCAAAAATATCTTTCAAAAATAAAGGAGAAAAAAGATATTTTTAGAAACAAAAAAGCTGGTTATTACCAGCATACTTGTACTACAAAAAATATTAAAGGAAGTAATTTCAGGCAGAAGGAATATGAAACCAGACAGAAATAAGGGTCTACACAAAGAAATGAAAAACAGAAATGGTAACTATATAGAGATAAATATTTGGTTCTTTTCTTTTCTTTCCTTTTCTTTTGTGGTACTGGGGATTGTGCCCAGGTACATTTCGAATTTAAAAAAAAATAAAAGGGCTGAGGGTATAGCTTGGAGGTAAAATGCCCCTGGGTTCAAATCCCCAGTATCCCTCCCCATACACAAAGCAACCAAAGAACTCTAAGGTATACCCCCATCCTTATTTTATTTTTTATTTTGAAACAGGGTCTCACTAAGTTGCTGGGGCTGGCTTTGAACCTGCAATCCTATCTCATCCTCCCCAGTGCTGGGATTACAGGTGTGCACTACCACACCAAGCTGATTATTTTCTTATTATTTATATCTCTTTAAAAGATCATTGACTCTTCAAACAAAAATAACAATATAGCAATGAGGTTTTTGACATATGTAAGTAAAATGTATGAATATATGACAATGGGAGGGCAGAAATGAAGACAAAAGTCAACGTACTGAGGATGCCAATATAGAAAGATTTTTTTTAATTTAATTTTATTTATTTATTTATTTTTTGCGGTACTGGGGATTGAACTCAGGGGTGTTCTACCTCCACGCTATACCCCCGGCCCCATTTTTTATACTTTATTTTGAAACCGGGTCTCATGAAGTTGCGGAGGGCCTCACTAAGTAGAGAGAGAGAGAGAGAGAGAGAGAGAGCTGAGGCTGGCCACGAACCCGGATCCTCCGGTCTCCACCTCCCAAAGTACTGGGATTACAAGCGTGCGCCACCACGCCCGGCTAGAAAGATTTTTTAAAAGTCTGATCTTTGATGCTACTGCAGAACAGCTGAATTAGTATTAACAACTACCTACCTTCTAACTTTTTGATGTTTGAGGAAAAAGTATGTTTGATCAAGTTTTTCATTATGTTATTTATAATGATTTCTAATTGGTGCAATATCCATAACATGGCATTAGTAAAAGACCCCAATACAACTGATGATTTGCCTCCAGGCTTTATAAAATCCTATGAGAAAATCTGTGCAAACTAGACACTTACCCATGCTAGGTGTGGTTCCTCCCTCCAATAAACCAGAACATAATTCAATCCGACCAGCACCTGTGTTTAAAAAAACGATTGCTCAAAATAATTTTTAAAAAGCACTTATTAAATAGCAAACTTTAAAATTTTTCTTCCAAATATAGAAGAGTCTTAGAAGTTGTCTAGGAGAAAGCAAATTATAGAATTAGAGTAAAACTCTATTTTTTTTTTTTTTTGCGGTACTGGGGATTGATTGAACCCAGGAGCATTCTACCTCCGAGCTATACCCCCAGCCCTATTTTTTGTTCTTTATTTTGCAGGGTCTCACTAAGTTGTGGAAGGCCTCACTAAGTAGCTGAGGCTGGCCGTCAACCTGGATCCTCCGGTCTCAGCCTCCCAAGTACTGGGATTACAAGCATGCACCACCACACCCAGCGTAAAACTCTATTTTTAATCTCAAATCTATTCTGCAACCCACATTGTGTTACTGAGAGTCAAATTTAAGAGTTAATTCAAGTTAAGTTAGTTTTTTTACAATTTTAAATTATGAGGTTGTTATGCACAAGGAAATGACTTAGAATAGAGATGTTACTGATAAAACACAGTGGAATGTTGGCTTTTCATTGATAAGAAAATAGCATAATCTTTCCAAAAGAATCATTATTCTAAACTTTTAAAAATACAGTTACACTGAGCATAGTGATATACACCAGTAATCCCAGCAACTAGGGAGGCTGAGACAGGAGGATTGTGAGTTCAAGGTCAGCCTAGGCAACTTAGTGAGGCCCTGTCTCAAAATGAAAAACAAAATGGGTTGGGACTATAGTTTAGTGGTACAATGCTTGCCTGGCATGCACAATGCCCTGGGTCCAATCCCCAGTACCGCAAAACATACATACAAACAAACAAAACATATATACTTTTGAGTAGCTAAATCAAGATAATTTCAAGAATGAGGGAATGTTGAGAGCAAAAGAACTATCTACTGAATCTCAGGAGCCATTGAAAGGCTCTCACTGGCCAAACATAGGACATTTGAAACATCAATAAGCAAAATAACTAGAATGGATTAAAGCACATAAAATACATCTAAATCTAGGTCCACAATGATAAAACAATTCACTGGAGGATAGAGAACACACTCATTTTTCTAGAAATCAATAAATATAGGGAAGTAAGCAAGCATTTGCCCCTTCTTTCTCATGCAAACTAAATCTCAGGATAACCAAATAGTTGATGAGGGAAAGTCTATACATATTCTAGCTAATAAAAACTAAATATTAGCCAGTCATGGTGGCTACCCCTGTAATCTCAGTACTTGGGAGGCTGAGATAGGAGGATCACAGGTTCGAGGTCAGCCTCAGCAACTGAGCAAGAATCTCAACAAGTTAACAAGACCCTTTAACAAAATAAAAAATAAAACAGGACTGGAGGTGTAGCTAGGAGATAGAATGCCCCAGGCTTCAATCCCCAGTACCACAAAAATAACATAATAACATAACAAACATAACATAACATAACATAACATAACATAACATAGGGCTAGGGATGTAGCTCATAGGTAGAATGCCCCTGAGTTCAACCCCCAGTACCTAAATAAATAAATAAATAAATACATGTTAGACTTAATATTATGTTTTTTGTAATCTTTATTAAAAATATGGACTGCTAAAATTATTAGATGAAAAGCTGACTGGAAGTCTTAGAAAAGACGGATCAGGCTGGCAATTCCTGAAGCCACTGATCAATCAATCTTAACATCACAAAAATCGAAAAAATCAAGATGCCCTCCTGATGCAATGTAACATGAAGTTGCCTATAAAGTAGTCTTGTCAAAACTCAGTTTTGAACCTGAGTAGCCTCTAGGTTAACTACAACTTTACAGAAATATGGTGATCAGAGAAACATATTAAATGACACCAATTACATAATATGTACAATTGAGACTATGGGGTGCTCTAAAAGATGAATATCACAGTGCTTTGACAAATCAATGACAAGAAAAATAATTTTTTTAAGAAGGAGAAATTTTAGATTGAAAGAGTCTTAAGAGAAATATCAAACAAATGAAATGTTTGGTTCTTGATTCAAAGAACTGCTAAAAAAGAAAAACATGTATGAAGTCACTTACTGGTTACTTTAGGATATTAAGAAATTAATTTTTAAGGTGCCTTAGTGATATTGTGGTTATTTTTATGAGTCTATATCTGAAAAAATATATATATTAATAATATTCACATTTCTTATGAATATATAGTATGTATGTAATATGTTAGGTCCTTTGAGTTAAATAGAAACAACAACAACAACAAAAAAGAGTCCTTATCTTTTAGAGATATATTCTGAAATGCTTAAAAGATAAAATTACATGATGTCTGGGATTTGCTTCAAAATAATCTGGGGTTGGGAGAAGGAGAGCAGGAATATAGATAAGGGGTCAAAAAACTATGACCTGCAGAACAAAGGGCCCATAACTTATTTCTTTTATAGCCTGCAAGCTATCGCTTGAAGTATGCAATTTAGTGATCTTTAGTATATTCACTGAATATTTAGTATATTCTCTTACCTCCTCTTTCTGCATTCACGGCTGACTCCACTGAATCAACACACACTTCCATGAGAAATCCATTTGCTGCTCCTAAAGTCCATGGAGAACAACAGAAATTCATGAAGGTATTATCCATCCAGACCAATCGCCCACAAATATTTTATATTTTGCTGCCAAAACCAAAATGCCTAAAAATAGGGAAATGATAAGTTCAGGGCCTATGAATGTAGTATAATACCACATGAATTTTTAAATTGATGTCTCTGGACTGTGGGTATGCATTTCATATGCATTTCATATGAAATGCATATGAGGAAAATAAACACAAAATGCCAAATTAATCTTCCTAACAGACTTATCATTACATCCCAGCTCAGATTCTTATAATGCTTCTCAATGCCTGCAGAATGTTTAAACATCTTTATAAGGAATATATGTTTAAAAACAGGAATGGAAGCCAGGCATGGTGATGCACACTTGTAATCCCAGTACTTAGGAAGAGGATCGCAGGTTCAAGGACAGCCTTAGCAAGTAGTGAGATTCTTATCGACCTAGCGAGACCCTGTTTCCAAATAAAAATAATTTAAAAAATAGGACTGGGGGTGTAGCTCAGAGGTAGAATGCCCCTGGGTTCAATCCTCAGTGCCACATACAAACACACACACACACAAAAAAAAAAAAACAGGAATGGACTTCAAATCCTGATCCCATCATTTATTTATCGTGTGGTCCTAGACAAGATACCTAGTTTTTTATAAAACAGGGTAGGTTTTAGTACCTACTTCAGAGTGTTGAACACTAAATGAAATAATTCATGTAAAGGGCATGGTATCCACTAAGAATCCAAAAAGTATTTATTATTATTAATAGACTACAGAGTATTTCCTCTTTACGTCTCCAGTCTCCACCCTTACTATTGCTTATGCCATCTCCTCAACTCACAAACTCCTCCTAGCTTCACCTTCAAATGCTACAGTTTTCCAAGGCTCATGTCATGTTTCCATGATTTTTTCTCTCCCAAAGTAGGAAATTCTCTCTTTTGAACTCGTATCTCTTTAAGAGTTGTATGTTCCTCTGTAAAGCTTTTTTTTTTTTTTTTTTTTTTTT
>PVJS01063049.1:0-10583 GCA_004027185.1 Glis glis | reverse complement strand
CCTCCTCCTCCTCCTCCTCCTCCTCCTCCTCCTCCTCCTCCTCCTCCTCCTCCTCTTTTAGTGCTGGGGATTGTGCCCAAGGATATTCTACCTCTGAGCCTACACACCTATCCCTTTTTAATTTTGAAAGAGAGTCTTGCTAAGTTGCTGAGGGTCTCACTAAGTTGTTAAGGCTGTCCTCAAACCTGTGATCCTTCTGTCTCAACCTCCAACCTCCCATATGCAAGTATGATTATAATATTGTGATTTCATTTCCTTTGGGAAGATGCCCTGGAGCGCTATTGCTGGGTCATATGGTAGTTCCAGTCCCAATCTTCTGAGAAACCTCCACACTGATTTCCAACTGAATAGACACTTTTCAAAAGAAGAAATACAAATGACCAACAAATATATGAGAAAATGTTCATCATTTTTAGCAACCAGAGAAATGCAAATCAAAACTACGCTGAAGCCGGGCGTGGTGGCGCACGCTTGTGATCCCAGTACTTGGGAGGCTGAGACCAGAGGATCCAGGTTCACAGCCAGCCTCAGCTACTTAGTGACGCCTCTGCAACTTAGTGAGACCCTGTTTCAAAATAAAGAATAAAAAATAGGGCTGGGGGTGTAACCCGGAGGTAGAATGCCCCTGGGTTCAATCCCTGGTACCACACACACACAAAAAAAAAACTATGCTGAGTTTCCATCTCACTCCAGTTAGGATGGCAATCATCAAGAACACAAATAATAATACATGCTCAGCTCTTTTTTCTTTTGAGACAGGGTCTCACTAAGTTCCCAGGCTGGCCTCCACCTTGCCCTCCTCCTGCCTGAGCCTCCTGAGTTGCTGGGATTACAGGCCTGCACCAACATGCCTGGCTCCAACGTCTCCTTTTACAGAAGAGCACACTGAGGTGTGGTGAGGCCAACAGAGGTTGACTGGGGTGAGGGGTGAGGAGGAGGGTCCCGCCCAGCTCACCAAGGGAGAGCAGCAGGGGAAGCTTCCGGAAGGAGGACAGAAAGGCTGGAAAGGAACTTCAGGAAGAGGGAGTGGCCTGTCCCAAGGCAAGGGAGGTGGACAGGCTGGCACACTAGGGAAAACACGATTGGCTCAGAATGGCAGGTGGCTGAAGGTCACGTGTAGGAGCATCCTGGGAGCTTGGGCTGGGAATTTCTAGAAGAGTTATGGTGCCACAGGTGCAGTGCGGACGATAGAAGGGAGGAAGGAGGGGTATACTGTGTTCACCTGGGCCCCTTTGGAGAGCGCCGAGGCCCGGCCTCACCTGCAGAGAGGCTGCTGTAATCCGGCTGCTCTGTGGCCCAAGCACCGGGATGTTGAGCCTCCCTCCCCTGTGACTGATGTGCGGCTGAGGGTGACCCATGGGAGCCGGGTCACCGTTAGGAGGCACTGTAGCCTTCCAGGGGAGAAGTGCAGAGGCCTTTCCGGGGAGGTGGAGGTGGGCACAGACTCAGGAGGGAGCACCCCAGTCCTGCAGAGGAAGGAGGAAACAGCTGGCAGTCCTCAGATCATGCGCAGTTACCATATGTGCCGGCAAGTCCACCCCAGGGACTACCCGAGAGAAACGAGGACGTGTGCACACGAGAGAACAGGAGCCCGAATGTTCACAGCAGCTCATGCAGTAGAGCCCCAAGCTAGAAGCAGCCCCAGCGCCCAGCAGCTGATGAGTGGATGAGCAAAATGTTGTAAATCTCTTCAATGGACTATGATCGGGCTGCAGAAATGATGAAACGCAGATACAGTCAACAGCATGGCTGAGCCTCGACAACGTTACGCTGAGTCGAGGAAACCAGTCACACACAATGTCGGATTGCATTTACATGAAAGATTCAAAACAGGTAAGTCCAGAGAGTCAAGAAACCGATGAGCAGAACCGGCCGCCTGTAATCCCAGTGCTTGAGAGGCTGAGACAGGAGGATCGCAGGTTGGAGGCCAGAGTGTGGTAACTTAGTGAAATCCTGTTCTAAAATTTAAAAAAAATTTTTTTTTAAAGGGCTGGGGGTGTAGCTCAGAGGTAGAATGCCCCTGAGTTCAATTCCCAGTACCGCACACACACACACACACACACACACAAAAGAAGTGGCCTTTACCTATGAGAGGCCAGTGAGAACCCCTCCACCCAAAAACATCCCCAGACCCGGCCAAGGTCCCCACGGTCGAGATCCACTGTTCTAGGCTGTAGGGGGAGAAACTTGGGGAGCTCAGGTTGAGACAGGCTGGATCTGAGGTGACCACGAGTCCTGCGGGACCCGATGTCTCTTGAGCAGTCACACGGGGGGCTGGAGCCCGGGACAAAGCCAGGCAGCCGTGCGGTCTTCACACCCAGAGCCGTGGGAGTGGACCTTTTGGAGGGTCTGTGCGGTGTAGTTACTTGAGCAAGGATTGTGCTGAGGTGCCGGGACGGTGCAGAGATGACCCCACTCGGTGCACACAGACACCCCGGTTCCAGGCCGTAGTACAGGGAGGAACGAGATGCTCCCCGACCAGGAAAAGGAGCGTGAATCCAGCTCGTCCAGGGGAAATCTCATCGCCCACGGAGGTGCTTCTCCATGCGTTTCTCTATACTAGGCAGTTCACTCACATGATTCTGTTTAATCCCTGGAAAACACAATAAACCTGTGAAGTAAATAGTACCCTTCCTCTCCCCCCCCCCTTTTTTTTACAGATTAAGAAACCGGGGCTCAGAAAGCGAGTAGCATACTCGAGGTCACCCTCTTAGTGACGGGCTGGCATCTGAGCACAGGCTGCCGGCCCTGGAAGCTCCTAGAAGGTGGGGCTTGGGCTCAGCACCGGAGGCTTGCTTGGACAGGACAGGCAGCGTAGGGGTGAAGTGGGGTACAGAGACCCAGGAGAGGCGGCTGCTTGGGCGAGGTTTGGACGGGGAATGAGATCCGTGGGTTTGTGGCATGGCTGTTGGTTGGGCTCCAGAGTTTGTTAAGACTTGAAAGGTGTTCCAGGACAGAGCACAGAAAAGAGGAAGCAGGGCTGACTGGAAGGGAGGGGCTCTGAGGGCGCACCAAGCCGCAGTGGCCTGCACTCTGTTGTCACTGAGCAGACAAGTAAGGAGAACTTGAGCGGAGAGAAGGCTCAGGACCAATGCATCCCAAGTCAGGATCGTATCTAGCTCCCGAGGTCTCAAGGGGGGACTCCTGCTCCCATCTTGCCTGCGTCGCACAGACACCTCCGGAGCCAGCATCGGACCCCAAGAGTGGTTACCTGATGTCAATAAAAGCATCCTCAGAGGTCACCAATGCTACAGGACATGTGGACTGTTTATGGAAATTTTTATTCCCCTCTAAGTTTTCATTAAACTAATGAAAATCGAAACACTAAAGCACACCCCGGAAGGCATCTGAGAGTCGTCATGAGGCAATCCTTCATGCCTGAAGGAGCACTTAGGCAAATCTAGAAAGCAAATCTGGAACTTCCTGGAAGTTAGGCCTTTAATTCTGTGGGTTTTTTTCTTTTTTTGCTGTTTTTTGTTTTTTGGGGTTTTTCATCTATTTTTATTTTTTAATTTATTGTGTGTGTGGGGGGGGTACTGGGGATTGAACTCAGGGCATTCTACCTCTAAGCTATACCCCCAACCCTTTTTATTTTTTGTTTTGAAACAGGGTGTCACTAGGTTGCTGAGAGTCTCACTAAGTTGCTGATGCTGGCCTCGAATCTGCGATCCTCCTGTCTCAGCCTCCCAAGTAGTGGGATTACAGGTGTGTACCCCCGTGCCTCACCTTCTATCTGAATTTTGACAATAAAGCATAGCCTGATTACTGTGCAGTTCCCGAGACTTTGCAAAGAACTGGCTGCTGTCTCTGTCTCCAGACAAGAGACGAATTGTATTCCTTCATAAACCGGCTGAATCCATGCCAGAGCAGCCCACACAGTTCCAGGAAGTCATCCCAACCACTCTTCTCTGGCCGATCTCAGCTTCCAGGTTCCTCGTTTTCTTGCTTACTAGTCCTGCCTCAGTTTCCAGCGTAGCCAGTCTCCATGATCAACACACTCAGTGTGGGATTCTCTATCCAAGCACTGGTCTTGATTTTATATTCACCCTCTAGTTTGATGCCCTCAATGCTTGGATAAGGGGCCCTCGACATCTGAGTCCTCTCCCAGGACCCACTGGGGATGGCACAGGCTAGTACAACAGAACACAGGCTCAAGGGCAGGTGTCTCTGAGTTCAAATTCAGAATCCGCAAATTACTAGCTGTGCAACATTGGTCAACATATCTGAGCCTCGGTTTCCCTATTTGTAAAAGAGGATAGAAATGATCTCGCAACATCGTCGTCACCAGTGATTCTCAAAGTGTTCTTGTGGGATCATCAGTGCCCTGAGATGGGAAAGGATTCCATTGTCAAGTGAGTCGGGCGAATGCTGCCTATCACATCCCCATCTTGAGGATTCTCCAGTAACATTAGAATAAGCAAGTTCCAGAACACCTGTAAAAGAATCAGAACGATGTACCCAGACTTGCCCAAGGCAGAATCCTTTTTGCAAGGAACAGCGATTAGCATCCTGCTGAGCAGCGGGCTGTGTGGCACAGTGTGGGGAAGCTAAACGAGATGCTAAGCACAGCGCACTGGACGCAGCTCCTGCCACGTGCGTAGTGGACACCCGCAACAGTGCGCTCCTTTTGCACTTTTTCTCTAAACTCGGAGACGTTTATTCAAACCTTTCCTACTTTGGGTACAAAAATAGCTTTTTAGGCTGTTGTGATAAGTAATTTTCTGAGAGACTATTCTTGATCCCTTTTCATAAAGTGACGTCAATGACATCTATACTCCTCAAGCAGAAACCCGAGTGTGTGCACACCTACGGCTAGAGCATTTGCTCTGGCTTTGGGGAAGCGACTGGTCAGACCTGCACCAGCAGGAGCTGCTGAAGCACAGGAAGTCCTCCAAGTAGCAGAGGCGGAGGTCCTTCCAGCAACAACCCCACCTGCGCACACAAGTTAGACCTCATCATATCATACAGGTTCGGATCGGAGTACCGTCAGGTCCCATCCTTTTGAAAAGTTTGGCAAGATATATCCCAAAAGCCTTAAAAAATCTTCCCACCTAGGGGTGCCCCTTCTGGAATTACTGTAAGGAAACCATGTAAGATGAAGACAAAAAGATATGCATAAAGGTACTCATCACGTGGATACAATGGACGAAACTGGAAACAGCCAACAGCTGGGGAATAAATGTCCAACAATTGGGGACTGGCTAAATCCATAATGGGGCTTCTCTATATGAAATATTTTACAGACATATAGTGATGTTTATAAAGAGTTTACAGTAATGTGCAACATCCTTATACTATAATGTTGAGGTAATAAAACAGGCAAAATAAAAGATATACATATTATAACAGCTATGTAGGTGCCACAGAGAAAAAAAATTTATTAGGCATGGTTATTTCTGAGTGCTGAGATAATGAGTGGTTTTTCATTCTAATCTAGATATTATTCTATCTCTTCTCCTTTTATTCCATGTGGTTTTCGTATTTCCAAGTTGTATACAATAGTGATCAGGAAAAGGTAACCATTTCTTTTAAGAAACCCTGAGCTGAGATACCCCAAAGTATCAAACCCAGTAACTCCAATGGCATCACGCACACCACTGTGGTGTTCAGGAATACCTCTCCTTCTAAATGGTCCCAGCTGGCACTGGGGAATGTCCCAAACTTCAGGAACCACCTGTCCTATGTTATCATTTCTGTGTAGAACCTACACTATTAGTATTTGATAGCATCAACTCCATTTTTAAAACATGAATATATGTATTTTAAGAGAATTTTTTAACTACTCAAAATGGAAAAAATATTATTGTTTTCCATTGATGGGAAGGAGCCACAAAAACAAAGATAATAAGACAAAACAACATTAGAAGATTCTAGACTGGTAAAGCTGCCGAGCTTGAGCCCTGTGTTTTCTCTGTTTAATAAAAGTCAGGTTCCAGGAGACAGTGCACCAGAGAGGAAAAGACAGATTAACAAGAGTTGAAGTTATTAAAATGTCCTGGCCTAGCAACAGACCCATCAGGACTCGGGATGATTGAACATGATTTCCTCACTAGAGAATTTGATTTGCTTTTAATGGTTTCCCCACCTGTCACCCAAGCCACCTAGAGTCCTGTCACCGAGGGAAATGCAGTTCAGTCTCTCTGCCCCCTGGGGGTCTCCCCGTCCGTGGTCAGCTTGCCTGGCTAGTTTTCAGCTCAGGGACAGGTGTTTCTACCGCCCGCACCTTTCCAGCCCTCCTGCGGTTCCAAAGGTCTGTCCTTGTTCAAGACCTTGGTGTTTGCATGCAATATGTTTAATGTCTTCATCATTGATTTGCAGAGCACGTTTCGGGGTCTGTAAAACCATAAACTTGCTGGTGCTATGCCAGTTCCGAGTCTGAAACAGGCCGGGCAAGTTAAAGATGCCAGGAGAGCAGGGAAATGGCAGGGGCTAGATAAAAGTTTAGTGAACCTAAATTCACCCACTAGACGGAGGAGGAAACTGAGGCCCAGAAGGAGGGAGGGAGTGAAGAACAGTGACCCAGCTGGGTTGGAACCAGGTCTAACCCAGTCCCATGTCGGTTTCCTGCTACACCCTATCTGAAATGTCCTCAGAACCAAAGTTGACCCTTTGCTCTGAGTGTGAGAAGTTTGCCTGCTTTGGAATCCCTTTCTAGCTGCAGGACCGAACACTAACATCCAAGATGAATGAAAAACAGACAGATCCTTCTGCAAGCATTCCAGCAACCTCTCTTCTGTCTCTCTCCTAATTGACACCCAGCAGTGGGAGTCTAAGGAAGAATCCTGGATCCATGAACTTCAGCAGAAGGAGGGATTTCATACGATTCATTCAACCAAATTTATGGAGACTCTCCATGTCCCAGTGTTTGGGGTCCGGACACCTTGTTTTACTGAGGAAGAGACTGAGTCTCAGAGAGGAAGCATGACTTGCTTGGGATGACCAGCTAGGAAGTAGGGGTGTCAGGATTGGAATGCAAGTCTGCTGGGTCCAAGGCTGGTGCTCATTTAAGAAAGCCAGGCGTGGTGGTGCATGCCTGTAATCCCAGAACGTGGGAGGCTGAGACAGGAGGATGGCAGGTTCAAGACCAGCCTCAACGATTTAGCAAAACTTTCAGCAACCTAGCGAAAACCTGTTTCAAAATAAAAACATCTGGGGGTGTGGTTTGGAGGTAGAATGTCCCTGGGTTCAATCCCCAGTACCACAAAAAAAAAGTTTTAAAACTGAAGTTCACTTTTAAATCCCATGGTCACTTATCTTAATCACGCCCACATATACACTTAACTCCACCCCTTTCATGCCATCACACTACTTTGGCAAAAGCACTACCCTGGTTGGGTCTGACTCCTCTTGGCACCTAACCCGCATGCACCGGAAGCACAACCATATGGCTGCTCTGCTCTTAATATAAATGCACGACCTTGAACCTCCAGCGGCTCCCGGATGCCAGATGATCCTGCTATACATCTCTACTCTTTCCTTATTGGCTTAACCCAGTCAATGTTTGTTGAGTGAGTAGATTGAATTAATGATTTTTTAATTCAAGGTCCCATTCATTCCGTTTGTCGAACTTTTAACATGTTGCAAACTGCATTGTTGTGTGTGTGTGTGTGTGTGTGTGTGTGTGTGTGTGTGTGTTTCTGGGGATTCAACCCAGGGGCATTCTACCTCTGAGCTATACCCCCAGCCCTATTTTTATTTTTTTATTTTGAAACAGGATCTCACTAAATCACAGAGGGCCTCGCTAAATTGCTGAGGCTGGCCTCTAACCTATGATCCTCCTGTCTCAGTCTCCCAAGTACTGGGATGACAGGTGTGCTCCACCATGACCAGCTACAAAATGCATTTTGCCAGGTAGTGTATCCCTTCTGCCTAAGCTGGCCTCTTTCCTCTGTCTTTGGCAGCTGCGTTAACACTTGCCTGCCCTGCTCCAGCCCCCCGGGAGGAGGCTTTTCCTGGCTTTAGCTTGTTGTTTGAGCTGGCCCTGGCCCTGGAGCCTCAGGACTTCCCTTCTTCCTGGAAGGAGCCTTTTGGAACCAGCGTAAGGGTCAGTCCAAAGCTCAGGAGCTGCGGTTCCACTTATAAAGCCCTTTTATGGCGTTGCTTGCGTAGGTAAATAGTTGTCCTCCTCATCGGAGGAAGGGCATGTTTGTTCTGAAGGCTGCCTCAGGTCCTGGGGACCCACAGGGATGCTGGAAAGCACACTGCTCCTCCCCTGATAGGGTTTTGAAATAGCCAGGGTAGTTTGGATTCTACTGCCCAAAATACCCAGTTGTACAGAAGCTGAAATACTGGCCACACTGCTGCCCCTGACTTCCGCCCACTTCCTACCTCCTCACTTACCAAGAGCCTGGCCTCCTTCTACCCAGTAGGTCCCATGCTGCCCTTGCTTTTCACCATGTCAGCAGTGGTAATGATTAAGAGGAAGCACTCAGCCCCACCCAGTGCTCGCTTTCCCCTGCCATCCCCGTGGTGGACCTCAGTGCAAGGCGCTCCTCAACACTTCTCCCAGGACTGTCACCGAGTGCAAGCGAGGTGACATTAGAAGTCAAAAGGGTTTATACGCATATATAAACGTGTTATCAAGGTATGCACTTTAGATGTGTGCTCTCTATGTATGTAAATTATAACCCCCCAAAATATTTTTGATAAAGAATTTTAGGTCTTGTTCTAATTAGCATAGCGTTTAGGGGTGAGGGTCCAGCAAGAAAGCTATTACCTGCTTTAAGAGCCCGGTGGTTAGCCAGGCATGGTGGCGCACACCTGTAATCCCAGGACTTGGAAGGCTGAGATAGGAGGATCGCAGGTTTGAGACCAGCCTCTGCAACATAGGGAGACTCTCAGCAACCCAGTGAGACCCTGTTTTAAAACAAAAAAAATAAAATGGACTTGGAGGTAGAATGCCTCTGGGTTCAATCTCCAGTATCAAAAAAAAAAAAAAAGAGAGATCCCGATGGTCTAGATCCACCTTTGACAAAAGAAATAGTGAAGAATAATTGTCAATTGTTTTAAAAAAAGAACAATAAGAGGTAAGGCACCCCACCCCTCTTGTTGCCCTCACATTCTCAATCCCTACAGAGATTTAAAAGAGAAAAGCCCAGGAAATTCCAAGCTTGAAAGCCTCCTCAGATAAGACAGAAATGGAAGAAAACCAAACTTTTGAAAGTAAGCATTTTGATCTTCATGCAAACATGGAGTTAATCTGGGGACAGCTAAGCACAATTACACAGATGAATTCATTGTGGAGCTGGTCATTGAGCGCAGAGAATGTCAGTGCGGGTCGGAGTCCAGGCTCTGCAGGGGTCAGCCCCAGTGTGCTGAGCTGAGCACATGGAAACCTCTGCGTGCACTCAGCCTTGACCATTCTTTTTAATTTATTTCAGAGTTGCTCACTGAGGTGGCTTCAGAAAACGCAAACCAGGCATCCACAGGTGGCGTTTGAAGACATGCGGGTTTTGATGGGTGTTAAACTGAAAATAGAAATAAAAGTCTTGGGGCTCTGTTTACATGTGTTGAAGTTGTTCAGCTGGCCACGGCCTGCTTCTTAGAATCCTTTACCCTTCCCATCAGTTTTTATTCATACAGAGTAGAGCGGGAGCGCAGCCGAGGGGCGCCAGCATGAGGCCGGGGCATGGCAGCAGCCAGGTGCTGACTCCAGCTCTAGCTCGAATTCTCCAGGAGTCCTGGGAACCTCCTCCCTAGACTCTGGGCCCCCATGGTGTAAGTTGAGGAGATCGATGACTGCATGGTCCACGTCTTGAGCTCAGCGGCTCTGCCTCAGTAGAGTTGGGAAATACCCAACTTCAGGATTTTATTTTAAGCAAATGGAAAGTACTTTTACAGTGTAAAATATTTATGGCTCTACATACAGCGTGATTGACCTATGGAATCCACAGACAGGGCCATGGTTAGAAAGAACTCAAGTCACCGGGTGTCGTGATGCATTGCCTGTAATTCTAGTACTTGAGAGGCTGAGATGGGAGGATGGCAGGTTCTCAGTCACCCTCAACAACTTAGCAAGGCCCTCAGCAACTTAGTGAGACCCTGTTTCAAGATAAAAAATAAAATAGGGCAGGAGTGTAGATCGGAGGTTGAATTCCCCTGGGTTCAATCCGCAGTACCATAAAAAACAAAAAGAACGAACTCAAGCCATCAGGTGTGGTGGTACACACTTGTAATTCTAGTACTTAGGAGGCTGAGACAGAAGAATCACAAGTTCAAGGCCAGCCTCAGCAACTTAGTGAGACCTGTTTCAAAAATAAAACATAAGCTGGCCCATGGTGGCGCATGCTTGTCATCCCAGTACTTGGGAGGCTGAGACAGGAGGACCTCAGGTTCACGGCCAGCCTCGGCTACTTAGGCCCTCCGCAACTTAGCAAGACCCTGTTTCAAAATAAAGAATAAAAAATAGCTCAGAGGTAGAATGCACCTGGGTTCAATCCCCAGTGCCATACATACATACATACATACGACATAAAAAGGTCTGAGGGTGTAGCTCAATGGTAGAATACCCCTAGGTTCAATCCCCAGTACAAGAAAGAGAGAGAGAGAGAAAGAGGGAGAGAGGGAGGGAGGGGGGAGGGAGG
>PVJS01063048.1:0-10581 GCA_004027185.1 Glis glis | reverse complement strand
AAAAAAAAAAAAAAAAAAAAAAGAATAAAAAACAGGGCTGTGGGTATAGCTTGGAGGTAGAATGCCCCTGGGTTCAATCCCCAATACCACACACACACAAATTACTGAAGCTGGCCACAAACCTGTGATCCTCCTGTCTCAGCCTCCCAAGTACTGGGGTTACAGTCATGTACCACCACATCTGGCTTTCCACATTGACTTTACACATTGTTCTGAAAATGAGGCTTTGTACCCTTTACCTCACTGTCGGGCCTGCAGCTTCTGGTGGGAAAAGATACTCCTGTAGGAAGGTTTTAGTAAATCTGCCTCACAGAAGGGGGGCCCCATCTTTCCCTCCCAAGGACCTCTGGCTTAAGGAGTCCGGGGGCAGCCCTCTTTATTCCTTCAGCTTCCAGAAGTTTGCTGTTTCCCTAGACTTAGCTATCACTGAATTCCCACAGAGGGAACAGACACTGGATGAAGTTTATTTTTACTGCTAAAGCTAGCTCCTTTATCACCATTTTGGAAGTTATTTGGTTAACTGAAAACCGTGTTCAGAAGATTATATTTTTTCCTTCAAGTCTCTGTATGTGGGGATTTGGTTTGTCCTTTGCTGCTTAGGCTGGGAGTCTCTGGGAACAGGCGGTCAACACGGCTTAGCTCTGGAGTCAGTTGCACATTAGCGTGGTGGGATTTCAGGCAGCCTTGCTGGGGAAGGCCTTGGTGGGGGTGACTCCTCCACACAGTGTCACCTAAGGGGCACTGCTCTGAAAAAGGAGCACATGTGGCTTTACGCAGCCCCTCCCTTCCCGGCCACTGCCTGCTACTCAGCAGACACTGCAGGCTTGGGACTCACTAGCCTAAAGGCACAAGTTCAGCTGGGCATGGTGGCGTATGCCTATAATCTCAGTACTTGGGAGGCTGAGACTGGAGAATTGCAGGTTCGAGGCCAGCCTCAGCAACATAGGGAGACCTTGTTTCAAAATAAACAATAAAAAGGGCTGGGGCTGTAGCTCAGAGGTGAATGTACCTGGGTTTAGCCTCCCCTACCAAATAATAATAAAAAAGTAAAGGCACAAGTTCAGATTTGGGGCACCCAAATCTTTTTACATTTTCACCAAAAAAAATTTGAAAAACTCATAAAACAATATTTATGCTGGGCATGGTCATGCACGCTTGTAATCCCAGTACTTGGGAGGCTGAGACTGGAGGATCCGGGTTCACGCCCAGCCTCAGCTACTTAGTGAGGCCCTCTGCAACTTAGTGAGACCCTGTTTCAAAATAAAGAATAAAAAAATAGGGCCAGGGGGCTGGGCGTGGTGGCGCACGCTTGTAATCCCAGTACTTTGGGAGGCGGAGACCGGAGGATCCAGGTTCGCAGCCAGCCTCAGCTCTCTCTCTCTCTCTCTTTCCATCTCTTTCTCTCTCTCTCTACTTAGTGAGGCCCTCCGCAACCTCATGAGACCCGGTTTCAAAATAAAGTAAAAAAAATAGGGCTGGGGGTGTAGCGCGGAGGTAGAACGCCCCTGGGTTCAATCCCCAGTGCCAAAAAAGGGAAAGAAAAACGCTGGCAGAAGGTGGGGCAGCTCCCACTGGCACATCCTTTCTAGCACTGGTGCCTCAGCCCTCAGCATAGCAGGGACGGCTGGGGAGGGGGTAATGTGGAAGGAGCAGTCTGGATTTGGAATGTGGAGAGCGGGACTTGAATCCTGGGTCTGTCCTAAAGTAGGATCAAATAGTGTAACCTGCCCTCCTGTATCCGTTTCCTCATCTGGAAATTGGCGCTAAGTGTAGTTTGTTCCCGCTTCCAGGTTCTGTAATCAGAGCCCTTCACACACCCCAAAGCCAACACAGAGGTTTAACTTCCTTCCCTGTCTAGCACCGTCTCTGCCCTCAGCTGAGCGCACGATGCTTTGTGCCGAATCAGAGTGCCGTGTACTCGGCAGCGCACTTCCTCGCCGGTTTCAGCTCTTCGTTGGGCTCTGTCCTTGTAGTGTGTCTGTGTGGCTCAGCCGTCTGCTCGGCAGCTGGGCTGGAGTAGGGGTCTCAGCGCTCACCTTCCCTCTGTCATTTGTTCAGTGCAGCCGCTGCCAAAGGGGGACCAAGTGCTGAACTTCTCTGACGCAGAGGACTTGATAGATGACAGTAAGCTCAAGTGAGTGGCTGGTGCCCCAGGCGGGGTGAGAGAGCGGAATCTGTGGGTAGAGCACCCCTGGCTGCCCCGCTGCCGCAGGTGCCTCCTCCCATGCTTCACCCTTACCCCTCCCCCAGTCCCAGGGAAGGCGGCTAGGCCACGGCTACATGGACAGCCAGTGGTGCCGCTTCGCTAAAGGGGTCAGGGGTGTCCTAATGAGCCACGTAGCACATGAGCTGAAAGTGGACCTGATTCTTTCTTCTCCCCCTTCAGGGACCTGCGAGATGAGGTCCTGGAACATGGTGAGTGTACCCTGGTGGGGACAGTGAGGGGATGGAAGCCCCTGCTGAAATAAGAAAGACCAGTAGAAGGTGCCGGTGGCCTCAGAGTCCTTACCACCCCACCTCCCCCAGAGCTGACCGTGGCAGACCGGCGCCAGAAGCGAGAGATCCGGCAGCTGGAGCAGGAGCTGCACAAGTGGCAGGTGCTAGTGGACAGCATCACAGGTGAGGGGCCAGGCGACCAGAAGCCCCACTTTGCTCTGCCCGCAGCCCCTTGTCACCTAGCTGGGTGTCCTGGCTTCCCAGGCCCTGACTCCTGTGGCTCATACCTTACACTGCGTCCCTGCCTTCCGCTCGGCCTCAGTGGGCCCTTCCTCACCCTGCTCTTCCCACAGGCATGAGCTCTCCGGACTTCGACAACCAGACACTGGCAGTGCTGCGGGGCCGCATGGTGCGGTACCTGATGCGCTCGCGTGAGGTGAGGCACGCCCTTCCTAGGCTCCTCTCCTCTGTCACTGCCTTTTCTCTGGTCCTTGACTTCTCTTCCCCTGGCCTGTGGGGACCCGTCCCTCATTCCTCAGGGCCTAGCCCTCACCTGCCCCGTTTCTCCAGATCACCCTGGGCAGAGCCACCAAGGATAACCAGATTGACGTGGACCTGTCTCTGGAGGGTCCAGCCTGGAAGATCTCCCGGAAGCAAGGTACCCCCGACAGAACACACAGAGCTGCCGCAGTGGGGAGCAACGTGGAGACGTTCCCCCTCACAGACCAGCCGAGTCTGGCTGAAGGAGCCAGCATTTCAAGATCTCTATCTTGGGGTTCCTGGTGCCTTCAAGCCCCTGTCCCCAGGAAGCAGAGGGGGTACCTGGAGGATCCTGGCTCTCTTCTGGCTTTCTCCCATCCCACCATGCCTTTGCCTCTGCTTCCACAGGTGTCATCAAGCTGAAGAACAATGGTGACTTCTTCATTGCCAACGAGGGCCGGCGGCCCATCTATATCGACGGGCGGCCTGTGCTGTGTGGCTCCAAATGGCGCCTCAGCAACAACTCTGTGGTGGAGGTGAGCTGGGACGGGGTGGAGAGGCCAGGCTGAGACCTGGGGCGTGGTGAGCTGGTGCGTGGGCCCGGCCCTGGCCCCACCTCTGTCCTCAGCTACCTTTCTCTCCCCCAGATTGCCAGCCTACGGTTCGTCTTCCTCATCAACCAGGACCTCATTGCCCTCATCCGGGCAGAGGCTGCCAAAATCACACCACAGTGAGGAGGACAGGACAGCAGGAACCCTGGGCTCTCTGGCTTTGGTTTCCCTGTCATCCCAGCCGCCTTGAGCTGGGAACTCAAACTCCTGGAAAAACCAGACCAGGGAGGGTAGCGGGAGGCGCAGCTGCTGGCTCATTGATGAGCCGTTGAGGAGGTAGGGCTGGCCGTCAGGAAGCCAGGCGCAGCTGAGACCCCTGTGCTTCCCTAGAGCCAGAGCCCCCACGCCTCTCTCTGCAGACCTCCCTCCCTCTCCTCCCGATCGCCACCTTCACTCCTGTGTCTCCAGCAGACTAGCTTCAGACTTCTCTTTTATTGTTTCTCTTTTGTAAATAAAAAGCACCACGTTCCAAAGTAGTTTCTTTTATTATTATGCTTTTTTAATATAAAAAAATGTAAGGACAGGTAGAGACAGGGGCACATGCAAGGGATGGCAGAACCCCTCCTTGTCCTCAGGCCTCTGCCCGGCTTGCAGAGGGGACAAGGTCAGCAGAGCAGGCTGAGAGAGGCCCCAGGAGCAGGGACCGGTGGATCCCTAGTCCTGGGCCTGCCCCTGAGAGTTGGGGCCAAGCCCTCCTTCATTTTCAGGTTCCCTGCCCTGAGCCAGCGGGCAGCATGGAGTCCTGAAGTTAGGCAGAGCAGCAGAGGGCAGCATGTCTGCAGCCTGAGCTCAGGCTGGCAGTCAGACTCCCGTGCCTTCTTCCTGGGTCCACTGGACTGTGCCAGGGCCATGGCAGCCAATGAGCACCATCTCTAAGCTGTGGGGGTCCCAGGGCAAGGCCCGGCCCCCTGACCCTGGCGGGGGCTCCCCAGTGCTGGTAGCCTCGTCCTGGCTCACAGGCTCTGGGGCCCCTATCCTGGCCCCTTCTTCAGGAGGAGGAGGTGAGGCTGGGGTGCTGGGCTCAGAGCAGAGTTCTCCTGAGCCAGGGGGCTCCGAGTCTGAGGTGGAGGTCCATAAGGGTGTGGCTCGAGGCCAAGGGGAGCTCTGAGATGCTGGGGGGCCCCAGGGCCAGGGTGCCATAAGGGGAGGGGGGCCTGGATGAGGGTGAGGCCAGGTCCCACTCAAGACAGAGGCAGCTGGGGGTTGCAGACAGGAGGAAGCCTCAGTGTCCACACACAGAGGCTGCAGGAGCCCAGAGGCACTGGCTGTGCACGGCCCCTCTCCTGAAGCCTGAGGGCATGGGCTCTCCCCGTGGGGCACCAAGACGAGCTGCATGGCCTGGCGAAGCGACTGCAGTCCCTCCCGCATCTGCAGCACCTGTTCTGACAGCTCCATTACCTTTAGGAGAGGGAGGAGTTGAGATCAGCAGATAAGCAACCTCACCTGGGCTCCAACAGTGCCTGCCCCTTCCCCGCCCACCCTGCCTGTCACTCACCGCCTGCCGCAGCTTGTCCAGTGTGTCTGTATTCCTTGCCTCACTGGGCCCAAGGGGGACTGTGAGCAGGCCACTCTCTGTGGATAGGATGGGGTTACCAGCCAGGGCTGGTAAGAGAGAGCTTGGGATCCAGGCTTTGGTCCACATTAGAACAGACCTCATTGACCTAGTACAACATGACTCCAAGAAAAAACACTCCTGGCCTTGCCCAAGGTGCTGAATTTTGTCCAAACTGCCAAGGGCAGGAAAACCCTCCCAGTAGTCCCAGGTCACACTGTCCAGTACTCTCCTCCCCCTCGGGAAGTCATTCTGTGCCTGTACCTTGTTCCGTCCTCCAGGGAATGGACATTCCTGGGACCCCCTTACTTTGTCCACTTCCCAGGGCTGCTTGGCCTAGATCCAGTTTCAACCCTGGGTTCCCAGGCCTCTATCCTTCCAGTGAGCCAGACATTGTGCTAAGAGTGTTAGTAACATCTTATTTAGCATGCACAACAACCCATTTTATAGACAGGAATCTGGGGCCAGAGAAGTCAAGTTTACACTACTAGAAAGCTAACAACAGGACTCTGAACCCAGGGCCCAGGATGGTCTTCACAACCAACCTCCCCACCCAATGGTGCACAGGTGAGTGAGGACGAGAAGGCTGCCAGGCAGCCTGCCCCTTGCCAGCTTCTCTAAATCCCAGGCTCAGAACAATGCTTGAGTTCCGCGGGGCAAAGGGGCCACCCCACTGACATACTCCACCCCTGGGCCCAGTACCTGGTCCAGGGGAGGGGCTGCTGCTACATTCCGGGCCAGATTGGCCCACACGGAAAGAGAACTTGGGCTGGTCAGAGCCACAGCCATCCTCAATGCCATCTACGACCCTGCAGACCAACAAATCAACGAGCAGGCAGGACAAGTCAGTTGACAGGCGGCCACTGTGGTGTTACAGAGGACAGGATGCTCCACTGTTCACAACAGAAGCTGCAGCAGCTAACACATGGCCACTTTCCCTAGGAACTTGCATTTGAGCTGGGGAGCCAAGCTTGAACCATACGAAACAGCAAGAGCTTGGAGCAGGGTGTGCCACACACTAATAGGTGAGGACAGGAGTCAAGGAAGCCTTCCTGGAGGAGGTAGGCTTGGACCATGCAGGCGGAGAGGAGTTAAGATGAAAGGATGGGTACTTGGGGTGTAGGTGTGCTTGGCTGGAGCCCTGCCTTATCACTGCTACCCTGCCATGGGGGCCCAGGGCCTTGCTCACCTGGGGCTCAGATCCGGGGGCACATTCCATGTCATGGGAGGCAGCCGCAGTCCCTCTAGGGTCCGTGGGTGAGCAGAGGGGGCAGCCTCAGCTTTCAAAGCCCCTGCCCTGCTTGGCCGGCCCCTGCCACCTAAGCGTGGCCGGGGTGCATTTCGACGTGGGGAGAGCAGCTTGGCAGCGGAGGATGAGGAGGTGCAGCCAGGGGACAGCAGGGGGCTGGAGGGCTCATCTGCTGTGGCTGGTGAGGCTGCGGGGCCCTGCTCCCCGTCTGTCTCCTTCTCCTCCAGCGTGGACATGAGGGTATTGTCGCCGCTCAGGGAGCTGGTGTCCACCTGGGGACAGGGAATCAGCATGGGTAGCAACTATTGTGTCTCATTCACCTCTCCTACCAATACATCATCTTCTCCAGAACAGATGAGCCATCTTTGTTAAACAGAATACCCAATGTCTACCGCCTTGCCAGGGAAGACACCCAGCCAGGAGGAGTGACCTGTTTTTCTGCTGCCACCATGAAGTGAACAAGCCCTGAAGGCATTAGCTGCCCCTCAAAATTCTAGCCAAACATGAACATACCACCCCTCTACTCAGTCCCTCAGGCTAATGGAATCATTGAGAATTTAGTACTCAGAACTGGTTTAGAACTAGTGACATATCCAGGAAAACCCAAAAGCCCCTCAGAACAGCCCTGTTTTACCACGAAGAAGCCTCCTGCTACAGGACTCCAGAAGCAGCCCAGAGGGTTGCCGCCTGTCCCCGCCCAGCCCCGGCCACCCGCCATCTGCAGCCCGCGAGACTCATTTGTTACCAATGCACTTGGCCTTCACCTAAGACTCTGCTCTGGATGGAGCCAGGCTGTCTCAGGTGAGCCAAGAAGGGCTGAGGGGGGTGGCTGAGTTGGGCTGGTCTGGCTTCGCTTCCAAAAGACCGTGTGTGGATGCGAAAGGGCAGGAAGTGCAGACCCGCCCCCCAAAGCTTTCACTAGACCACGCCTCCCCCAGCGCCCCACCAACCTCAGCCTACCAGGGTCCCTCGCATCCCCAGCCCCTCCATGCGCACACCTCCGCAGTGCCTCCACCAGCACCCAGGTTGTAGCTGAGCTCCCCTCGGAGGCCACGGCTGAAGCGTGGGGCGAATTCAGGGTACAACGCAAGGCTCTCGTGCAGGCCGGCCAGCTGCAGACACTGCAGGACGCAGTATGTCAGCCCCTTCACGTCGGCATTGGCCTTGACCACCTGCTCCCGCTGCGGTAGCTCACAGCCAATCAGATCGCCCTTCCCTGGGGAAAGAAGCAGAGGTCAGTGAGCCTTGACCCTCAGCCACTAGGAGAGGGGAGGTGGGCCAGCGGCCACTGAGCTTCCCTCCCCTGCAGAGCCGGGCCTTTCTAGCTGAGACGACCTCTGTGAAGCCTTCAAGCCAGGACAGAGAAGCAGAGGCGAGGGTCAGGGTCTGACACCTGCTGCCTGCCTCACGGGCACCCCACGCAGGCCTGGGGCAAAGCGCACTGGGACCCAGGTGCTCAAACACTTGCACAATCAAAACCACTGAGCTGGTGCGGGCGTGGTGGCACACGCCTGTGATTCTAGTACTTGGGAGGTTGAGACGGGAGGATCGCAGGTTCAAGGACAGCTTCAACAAGTAGTGAGACTCTCATCAACCTAGTGAGACCCTGTGTCAAAATAAAAATAAAATAGAGCTGGGATGTAATTTGGAGGTAGAATGCTCCTGGTTCAATCCCCAGTACCCCCCACCACACACACACACAAAAAGCCAACAACAACAAAAACCACTGGGCTGGAACCTTAGCATCTTAGCTCTGAGACTGGACAGTCATCAGTTCTAGTGGTTTGCAGATAGGCTGTCAATTAGAATCCCCTAGGAAAGTTACACTGGTCAGACTCTCAGGCCTCATCCCTGCATTTAGCGTCATTATAGCTACCTCAATCTGTTTTTTTTTTTTTGTTTTTTTTTTTTTTGCTGTACCGGGGATTGAACCCAGGGGCGTTCCACCTCCAAGCTACACCCCCGGCCCTATTTTTTATCCTTTATTTTGAAACCGGGTCTCACGAAGTTGCAGAGGGCCTCACTAAGTAGAGAGAGAGAGAGAGAGAGAGAGAGAGCTGAGGCTGGCCACGAACCCGGATCCTCTGGTGTCTGCCTCCCAAAGTACTGGGATTACAAGCGTGCGCCACCACGCCCGGCCTGTTTGGTCATTTTTTAAGTCCCACGGGTGATCCAGGTGCAGCAGGTCTAGAGCGATTCAGGTCTAGGAGCCAGTGGCTGGAAGCAGCAGTTGAGTGCCCCAGGTGGCACAGTGGAAATGTGGGGCAGCTGAGTTCCTCATCTTCCCCAGCCCTGGCTGCCTCTACACAAGAGATGCGGCTCTGCCTGCATTGTTGGGTTTTCTTGCTCTCACCAGAAGGCATTCATGGATGGTTTTCCCATCACCAAGTTGAGACTGCCACCTGGCTGACAGTGACTGTAATATGGCATCAATTACGGTCTGCAGCCCAATCTCAGTGATGTTGGATGGGGGTGGGGGGAGGGGTGCTGTGTATCTTAGAATAAATGAAATAGGGCTGGGAGCAGTGGTGCATGCCTGTAATCCCAGCTACTCTGGAGGCTGAAGCAAGAGGATCACAAGTTCAAGGCTGGCCTGAGCAATTTAGCAAGATCCTGTTTCAAAATAAAATTTATAAAAAGGGATGGGGATATAGCTCAATGGTAGAGCGCCCCTGGAATTCAACCCCCAATACAGAAAAAAAAAGCTGGGTATGATGGTGCATGCCTGTAATACCAGTACTTTGGAGGCTGAGACAGGAGGATCACAGGCTAGAGGACAGTTTCAACCAGTAGAGAGACTCCCGGCAACCTAGTAAGACCCTGTTTCCAAACAAAAAAAAATTAAAAAAAAAAGGGCTTGGCAGGGGGTGTAACTCAGAGATAGAATGCCCCTTGGGTTCAATCCCCAATACCACTACCATTAAAACAAACAATCAATAAAACAGTATATTTGCATCCATGATGAGGATCAAACGAGTTAATGTAGATGAAGTGCCTGACGTGGAGATGACCAATAGAAGTTCACTGCCTTTCCCTTCAGCCGGAGTCCCATTTAGATCATTCCGAGCGCATGATCTGGGCAGAACACTCACTACCACGGAAAGACAGCCCACCCTTCTGCCAGCTCATTCACACAATTAGAAAAGGTTCACACAATTGGAAATTAGAAATTCACAGCCGGAGCCAGGCGTGGTGGCGCACGCTTGTAATCCCAGTACTTTGGGAGGCAAAGACTGGAGGATCCGGGTTCGCGGCCAGCCTCAGCTCTCTCTCTCTTTCTCTCTCTCTGTCTCTCTCTCTCTACCTAGTGAGGCCTCCGCAACCTCGTGAGACCCGGTTTCAAAATAAAGTATAAAAAATAGGGCCGGGGCCAGGCGTGGTGGCGCACGCTTGTAATCCCAAGTACTTTGGGAGGCAGAGACCGGAGGATCCAGGTTCGCGGCCAGCCTCAGCGCTCGCTCGCTCTCTCTCTCTTTCTCTCTCTCTCTCTCTCTCTCTCTCCCTCTCTCCTTAGTGAGGCCCTCCGCAACTTCGTGAGACCCGGTTTCAAAATAAAGTATAAAAAATAGGGCCAGGGGCATAGCACGGAGGTAGAACGCCCCTGCGTTCAATCCCCGGTACCAAAAAAAAAAAAAAAAAAAAAAAAGAAAGAGCTGGTACTTGGGAGGCTGAGACAGGAGGGTTGCAGATTTGAGACCAGCCTTCGCAACTTAGCGAGACCCTATTTCGAAATAAAAATAAAAAACAAGCCGGGCTTGGTGGCGCATGCCTGTAATCTTAGTACTTGGGAGGCTCAGACAGGAGGATTATAGGTTCAAGGACAGCCTCAACAAGTAGTGAGACTCTCATCAACCTAGCAAGACCCTGTTTTAAATTAAAAATTAAAAAATTGCCGGGCGTGGTGGCGCACGCTTGTAATCCCAGTACTTTGGGAGGCGGAGACCGGAGGATCCGGGTTCGCAGCCAGCCTCAGCTCTCGCTCTGTCTCTCTCTCTCTCTCTCTCTCTCCTTAGTGAGGCCCTCTGCAACCTCGTGAGACCCGGTTTCAAAATAAAGCATAAAAAATATAGGGTTGGGGGCGTAGCGTGGAGGTAGAACGCCTCTGCGTTCAATCCCCGGTACCACAAAAAAAAAAAAAAATTAAAAAATAGGACTGGGTCCGGGCGTGGTGGCACACACTTGTAATCCCAGTACTTGGGAGGCTGACACTGGAGGATCCGGGTTTGTGGTCAGTCTCAGCTACTTAGTGAGGC
>PVJS01063047.1:0-10581 GCA_004027185.1 Glis glis | reverse complement strand
AGAGAGCTGAGGCTGGCCGCGAACCCGGATCCTCCAGTCTCCGCCTCCCAAAGTACTGGGATTACAAGCGTGCGCCACCACGCCCGGCTTTTATTTTTATTTTGAAACAGGGTCTCGCTAAATTGTGGAGGCCTTACTAAGTAGCTGAGGCTGGCCGCGAACCCGGATCCTCCGGTCTCAGCCTCCCAAGTACTGGGATTACAAGCATGCAGCACCATGCCCAGCAGTAATTTCTTATTTTGAAACAGGGTCTCGCTAAATTTCTGAGTCTGGCCTCGAACTTTAGATTTTCCTGACTCAGCCTCCCAAATACTGAGACTACTCTGGGATTACAGGCAAGAGCCACCATGACTGGCTCATGTTTTTATTACAGTGGGCAATGTTATATATAGAGTTGAAGGTTTTTTTTTTTAGTGCTGAGGATGGAACCCAGGGCCTCATGCATACTAGGCAAGTGCTCCACCACTGAGCTACACACCCAGTCCCTGAAGATTAATTTTCATGACAAAATAAAGCTTCAAAGAAATCTCAATGGAAGAGCTAGTTCTTAAAATCTCTAGATGGAGCTGGGTGTGGTGGCACATGCTTGTAATCCCAGTATTTTGGAGGCTGAGACAGGAGGATCGCAGATTAGAGACCAGCCTCAGGAATTTAGTGAGGCCCTCCACAACTTAGTGAGACCCTGTTTCAAAATAAAGAATAAAAGCTGGGCATGATGGCGCACACTTGTAATCCCAGTACTTGGGAGGCTGAGACACGAGGATCGCAGGTTCGCTGCCAGCCTCAGCTACTCAGTGAGGCCCTCCGCAATTTAGTGAGACCTTGTTTCAAAACAAAGAATAAGCCGGGCGTGGTGGCGCACGCTTGTAATCCCAGTATTTGGGAGGTGGAGACTAGAGAATCGCAGGTTCGCGGCCAGCCTCAGCTACTTAGTGAGGCCCTCTGCAACTTAGTGAGACCCTGTTTCAAAATAAAGTATAAAAAATAGGGCCGGGGGTGTAGCTCGGAGGTAAAATGCCCCGGGTTAAATCCCCGGGTACTGCCAAGAAAGAAAGAAAGAAAGAAAGAAAGAAAGAAAGAAAGAAAGAATAAAAAATGGGGCTGGGGGTGCAGCTCGGAGGTAGAAGCCCCTGGGTTCAATCCCCAGTACTGAAAATAAATAAAAAAATAAATAAAGAAAGAAAGAATAAAAAATGGTGCTAGGGGTGTAGCTCCGAGGTTGAATGCACCTGCATTTCAAACCCAGGACCGCAAAAAAAAAAAAAAAAGTTTATTTGAAACAGTTACAAACTTACAAAAGATTACAAATACAGGACAAAGAATTTTTCCCTGTGAACCATTTGGAGAGTAAATAGCCAATCTGGTGCCACATTTCCCCTGAATATTGTACTGCCTCATGTCTTACAGACAAGGACATTCCACGGTGAATGATATGTTTGTTCCTTTTGATGAGATTATAGGGACAAGTATTTTGGTTTTGTTTGTTTTTGGTACTGGGCATTGAAACTGGGGGATTCTACCTTAGAACCCCCAGCCCTATATTTTATTTTTATTTTGAAACAGGGTCTCACTAATTTAATGAGAGTCTCACTAGTTGCAAGACTGTCCTCGAACCTGTGATCCTCCTGTCTCAGCCTCCCAAGTACTAGGATTACAGGGGTACACCGCCATGTCACACTCCCCAGCCCTTCTTATTTTTTATTTTTATTTATTTTATTTTGTTATTATTTTTGTGTGTGTGGTACTGGGGATTGAACCCAGGAACATTCTACCTCTGAGATGCACCCCCAGCCCTATTTTATTTTTTTTTATATTGAAACAGGATCTCGCTAAGTTGTGGACGACCTCACTAAATTGCTGAGGCTGGCGGTGAACCTGCAATCCTCTTGTTTTAGCCTCCCAAGTACTAGGATTACAAGCGTGCGCCACTATGCCTGGCTTTATTTTTTATTTTGAAATAGGGTTTCGCTAAATTGCTGAGGCTGGCTTCGAACTTGTTATTCTCCTGTCTCAGCCTCCCAAGTACTGGGGTTACAGGTGTGCATCACCATGCCTGACTGGGACAGGAACTTTGAGGCAGGGCCTTACTAAATTGCTGAGGCTGGTCTTGAACCTGCGATCTTCCTGTCTCAGCCTCCCAAATACTGGGATTATAGGCGTGTGCCACCACACCTGGCTTATTATTTTTTTTTTTTTTATTTGAAACAAGGTCTCACTGGGTTGCTACGGGCCTTGCTAAGTTGCTGAGGCTGGCCTGGAACCTTTGATCCTCCTGTCTCAGTCTCCCAAATACTGGGATTACGGGCGTGTGCCACCACGCGGGGCCTGCTCCATCACTCTAATTTTTCACTTTGATGCGCAAATTGTCTCAGAGTTGGCCAGTTGAGTCCTTCCAAGTTGCTCCTGTGTCCTTCCAGGTGCTGTCATCCTTCTTTAAACATTTCCTAACTTTTTGACCCCAAAAGATGTTCCAGGTTCATCTCGTGTTTTCCTGGTTCCCCCCGCCTCCTGGAATCAACCATTTTTTCAAAGAAGAAGGGCGGGTGCTCCTGCAGGCGGCCGGCGGACCCTTCACCTCCGAGTGACCCCCTCGGACTCTGATTTCCGGGCGGCAGGGCCGGCCAATGGCAGAGCCCATGCTCCAGCGGTTGCCATGGAGACCGCCGGGCCGCGGAACGGAAGGGGGTGACGTCACTGCGGGAGCAAGTGCAGCGGCCGCATCTGGGTGTTAGGGGCCCCGGGCGCCGAGGGCAACCTCCGGGCGGGCGGTGAGGGTCGAGGCACCCTGCCTGCCAGACCGTCACCCACGACACCCGGTGGCAGCAGCCCCAGATCGGCGGAGACGGCGAGCGCCCGCGAGGCCGCCGGAGGCCGCCAAGAGGAAGCCGCATCTTCGGAGCCCTGGTGGGCCTTGCGCGGGACCCCGGAGCCGCCGGGGAGCCCTGCTTCCCCGGCACGCTGAGTGCCTGCGACGTCTTGGGAAGCACCTCGCGGCGCCCTGGATCCCCGCGTGGACTCCCGGGGCAGCTCCAGCTCGCAGCAGCGGGCGTACAGCTGCCTCAGAGAGTTGGGCAAGATGCTCTTCGGCGTGAAGGACATTGCCCTGTTGGAGCACGGGTGCAAGGCCCTGGAGGTGGACAGCTACAAGTCCCTGATGATCCTGGGGATCCCAGAGGACTGCAACCACGAGGAATTCGAAGAGATCATACGGGGCCCCCTCAAGCCCCTGGGCAAATTCGAGGTGGCTGGGAAAGCGTTTGTGGAGGAAGAGAGGTCCAGGGCGGCCATCATCAGACTGGCAGAGGAGGTCAATTACGCCGCGGTCCCCAGGGAGATCGAGGGCAAGGGCGGGGTGTGGAGAGTGGTCTACATGCCCCGCAGGCAGGACGTCGAGTTCCTGACCAAGCTGAACCTCTTCCTGCAGAGCGAGGGCAGGACGGTGGAGGACGTGGCCCGGGTGCTGCGGCAGGAGCTGTGCCCGGCGGGGACGCGCCCCCGGGAGCTGCCTGCGCCCCGGGAGACCCCGCGGGCGGCTGTGGCGCCACCTCCGGACGCCCCCGAGCAGAGCAAAGCCGGCGACGCCAGGAGGAGCAAGAAGAAGCACAGGAAGCACCGCCGACGGCACCACGCCGCCGACAAGAAGCCGTGAGGACGTCGGGCGGGCGCGGGGCGTGCGACCCGGCGGAAGTCGGGGTGGGTGCGGGGGACGGTGGGAAGGCTTGGGCACTGCGAGCGAGTGTGGGTGATCTCCCAGCGAGCGGCTGACTTGTGCGGACGAAGGCACGACGTCCAATGGCACAGGTGACGTCTGACCAGTGTGAACGGGCTGCGTATGTTTATCCGAGCTAACTCGTGGGTGACAGCTGAGGGGTATGGTTAGCTCAGTGTGGATCCTTCCTTCCTTCTTTCATTCGCTCTACAGACATTTATTGCACACCTACTATGTCTCAGCACGATTCTAGGGGCTGCAGATACAGAAGGGCACCCCAATAACCCACCCCAATCCCTGCCTTCACGACACTCACAGGAAGTGGGTAATAAGTGGGTAATGACTGTGCTACTTGGATACATCTAACTGGGTGGAGATGACATTATTGTTGTTGTTGTTGTACTGGGGATTGAACCCAGGGACATTCTACCTCCGAGTTACACCCCCCAGCCCTTTTTATTTTGAAACAGGGTCTCTCTAAGTTGCTGAGGCTGGCCTCAAACCAGTGATCCCCTCTCTCAGCCTCCCAAGTACTGGGATTACAAGCATGCCCTACACCACCCAACTGAGCAGAGGTATTATTTGAGGAGATATAGGTAAGAGTTGAGTGGTTTTATCTGATTATGGATACTGCATTCATTCGTTCATTTGTTCATTCTTTCGTCTAAAGCAACAAATATTTCCTGAGCACCTACGATGTCCCAGGCACTGGGGATACAGTGGAGACAAATCAGACCTAAAACCTGCCCTCGTGACTTCCATCTGACATATCTGAGTAGGCGCGGGTGACATTTGTGTTACCTGACTACATCTGAGTGAGCAAGGGTACTTACTATTTGATCGTGTGGGAGGCATCTGAGGACGATTGTACTATATGATTTCCGGTGAGTGATATTTGAGTAGTTGTGGGTAACATTTGAGAGTGTGCAGGTAATAGCTGAGTGTGTTCGTGGGTGTTTGAGTGCGTGAGGGTCACTTCTGAGCGAGGAAGGGTCCTAAAGACCTGCAAACGACTTCTGAAGACCTGAGACCCCGCGGGACCAGCCGCGCAGTCGCAGTCGAAGCCAGAGAGCAGCAGCGCGTCCGACCGTTGCCATGGAGACCGCGGGCTGCCCCCAGGCGCCAGCTAGTGTTTGCAGGAAAGGGAGCGGGAGGATTCCAAGGTTTTGCAGAGGGTCTCTTGCAAGAGTTGGTGGAAGAACGTGTCAGGGAGATGTTTGCTCCGGAGAAGGGTCATCGTCAGCGGCCTGATGTTGGGCGCAACATCTTTGCTGGGGAGGGAACCCAGCACCCCTCTGACTTTGAACACTTGGAAATCCTGTCATTGTAAAGTCTAGAGCGGTACTTTCAAAAGGTTGTACTTTGGAGTTGGACGTGGTGTCGCACGGCTGTAATTCCAGTACTTGGGAGACTGAGACAAGAGGATCACAGGTTTGAGGCCAGCCTCAGCAACTTATCAAGGCCCTCAGCAACTTGGTGAGACCTTGTTTCAAAATAAAAAATAAAATAGGGCTGGGGGTGTAGCTCAGAGGTAGAACGTCCCTGGGTTCAATCCCCAGTAACACACACACACACACACACACACACACACACACAAAAGGATGTACTTTGAATGTACCTCTGGCTCAAATTTGTCCAGAGTGGACGACCCAATTTAGCACATGCCTGCTCGTCTCGACCCAGCTCAATGCTCTGTGTGACTCTAGAAAGCTGTCTCCACATCCTGAATGATCCTTACAGAGTGCTCATATGGGGCCCTTCTGCCCTGACTGTGGTCTGGGGTAAGTGTGGGTCTCCCCAAATTAAATCCCAGAAGACTTGACTTGGCTGGTTGGGTGGGGGGTTGTGCTCCGCTCTCTAAAGAACAAAAGCCAAGACTTCCCACACAAAAAAAGAAAGAAACTAATTAAGAGGCCACTTTGAAGAGTTATTAATTAATGTTGAGTCCCCAAGCCTATCAGCTGAGTACCCAGTGATGGAGAAGGAGAAAAAGAATCAGGTAAAATCTGTAGGTGGATGGTCGGATCTCTCCCTCAGGGGCATCTGACTGTGAATTTGCAAACTTCCATTAGTTTAGGCATTTGCAAAGGTTTGAATGAATTTCTCTCCCCAGATGTGATTTATACACACATACTCAGATTCTTACCAGCTGATAACACTGGAGACCCCCAGTGTTTTACTGTGATGGGCATCAGCCATGCCTGGCACTTCCAGCATGCAACCCCTTTCTTATCCCTTTCAATCCCCCCATCCCCTCCAGACCCAAAAGGAGATCCACTAGATCTCTAGTGGAGTCTCTCTATACCCCACGCTGGCAGGCTAGGGACCCACCCTCAGGGTGTTAGGTCCTTGAGTTATGAACAGCACCAAGAAGCCCAAGGAACTTTTAGAACTCACGTGGTTGGCATAACCTAAATCCTCAGAGACTCTGTTTTCTGTCCATTTCCCAAGATGGCTTCTGCCCAACATCCTTTTCTTTCCTGCAATAGCTGGGATCAGCTTTTCTTACCACCCTGCACATGGATTGCAACTCCATGGTGGAGAAGTTTGTAGCTCTGGATTGATCTTTTCCTTCCGTGTAAATTCCCAGCCCGGCTGTCCCCATTCTCAGTCTGTTCAGTGGGACCGCGTTTTGTGTCCTTCCAGAGTCTGAGCTGGAGTAAGTGCCACATGAGCCCCCAGTAGGTGTGTTTGTTGCATGCTACTCCCCCATCAAGGAATGATCGTTGTATGATAAAGGACGGTGTGACATGTCTTATCATCATATTGCAGTCTGAGACAGTATTCCTGCTTATTGTGGGTGTTGGGTATTGCCCATAAATGTTTATAATTGTGATATACAACCCTCGTGGTCATTCGATGTTGCCCAGGAAACCAGAATCTACTGCTTCCTTTTGGAGATTTTCCGGACCAGTTGAAGAGTTTCAGGGATTTCAATGCAGCTGTCAACTAAAACTGAAGTCATGAATCCGAGTCGAAGCATCACTAGCACAGCAAATCCCCAGCAAAAGTTCATGAGTAAATTCTGTCAGCCTGCCACTGGCCTTCGTGAACCCGAGTTCAGAAGTGGGCTGAGCTAAAACCCTTCATTGTTCTTTGTGGTTGACATTCTATTGTACAAATAGGAACTGACAAAATAAATGTATGCTAATGAAATTACAGTCTGCTTTCTAATATGTTGGGGAGGGGGATCCATGTAAGATTTAATTTGGAGCCGGGCGTGGTGGCACACACCTATAATCCCAGGTACTTGGGAGGCTGAGGCAGGAGGATCACAAGTTCAAAGCCTGCCTAGGCAACTTAGTGAGACTGTGTCTCAAAATAAAAAAATATAGAGCTGGAGATGTAGCTCAGTAGTAGAGCGCCCCTGGGTGCAGTCCCCAGTGCTGGGGGGGAAAAGATTTAATTTGGAAAGCGTGATCTGGCTGCTAAAAAAAAAAAAAGATTTGAAAATCACTTCTATGGGTTGGTTATTTTAAAAATGGGTGTTATCAGACCATAATTGCCATGAGAACACGAAACACGTAGCCTTCTTCTATCCTGAGGGCTTCTGAGGATCTCAGGCCATTGCCCACTGGCTGCTGTGAAAGGTAGAAAAACATTCCAGGAGCCAGGTGTGGTGTTGCACACCTGTAATCCCAGTACAGAGGCTGAGACAGGAGGCTTTAAGATTCGAGGACAGTCTCAGCAGCCTAGTGAGACCCTCAGTAACTTGGCAAGACCCTGTTTCAAAATTTAAAAAAAGGCTGGGCATGGTGGTGCATGCTTATAATCCCAGTATTGGGGAAGCCGAGGCAGGAGGATCGCAGGTTTGAGACTGCGACTTAGCAAGACCCTGTTCAACTTAAAAAAGAAAATAGGGCTGGCGGTGTAGCTCAGAGGTAGAATTACCTGAGTTCAACCCCCAGTACCACAAAAAAATAAAAAATAAAATAGGGCTGGGGCTGGGCGTGGTGGTGCATGCCTGTAATCCCAGTACTTGGGAGGCTGAGACAGGAGGATGCAATAGACTCTCATCAACCTAGAGAGACCCTGTTTCAAAACAAAAAATAAAAAGAGCTGGGGTGTAGCTCAGAGGTAGATCACCTCTGGGTTTAATCCCCAGTACTGCAAAATAAATAAATAAATTAATTAATTAATTAAATTGGGCGGAGGGTGTAGCTTGGAGGTAGAAGGTCCCTGGGTTCAATCACCAGTACAAAAAGAAAACAAAAAGCCTCCAAAAAAACAAACAAGAAAAACAAACAAAAACATTACAGGGAGGCCAGTTGTGGTGGCACACGCTTGTAATCCCAGTACTTGGGAGGCGGAGACCGGAGGATCCGGGTTCGCGGCCAGCCTCAGCTACTTAGTGAGGCCCTCCACAACTTCGTGAGACCTGGTTTCAAAATAAAGTATAAAAAATAGGGCTGGGGGTGTAGCTCGGAGGTAGAATGCTCCTAGGTTCTATCCCCGGTACCGCAAAAAAAAAAAAAAAAAAAACCCAAAACAACAACAACAAAAAACATTACAGGGATCCTGTGCTTCAGGATCTATGCAAAGTCCTTCATACAGTTGGCTCATTGAATCTTCCCAACCCCCTGTGGGGGAGAGAGATCCCCGGCCTCCTTTAGTTCTTTTGTGGGCTCTTTGGCTGGATCTAGGGACCCAGGAGCTGATTAACAAGAGGTAAGCATAAAAGGTGTTTTTTTTCTTCCCCCTTTGGTATTGGGGATTGAACCCAGGGGCACTCTACCTCTGAGCCACACCCCCAGCCCCTTTTATTTTTATTTGAAACAGGGTCTCCCTAGGTTGATGAGTGTCTCACTACTTGCTGAGGCTGTCCTCAAACCTGTGATCCTCCTGTCTCAGCCTCCCAAGTACTAGGATTACAAGCGTGCTCCATCATGGCCGGCTCACCCCTGGCCTTTTTAAATTTTTTTTTATTTTGTCAGGCGTGGTGGCGCACACTTGTAATCCTAGTACTTGGGAGGCTGAGACAGGAGGATCGCAGGTTCAAGGACAGCCTCAGCAATTTAGTGAGGCTCTCAGCAACCTAGTGAGACCTGTTTCCAAATAAAGAAATAAAATTGGTTTTGGGGGGTGAGCTAGGACGTAGAATGCCTCTGGGTTCAATTCCCAGTACCACATACAAAAAAATATTTTGAAGCAGGGTCTTGATAAATTGCTGAGGCCATCACTAAATTTCGATCTTCCTGTCTCATCCTCCTATATACTGGGGTTACAGGCATACGCCACCACACCCAGTTTTTTCTTTCCTTCTTTTTTCTTTCTTCGTGTGTGTGTGTGTGTGTGTGTGTGTGTGTGTGTGTGTAAGTAACTGGGAATTGAACCCAGGAGGTCTCTACCTCTAAGCTACACCCTCAGCCTTTTATTTTTTTAAAATTTGAAACAGGGTCTCACTGAGTTGCTGAAGCTGGCCTCAAACCTGTGATCCTCCTGTGTCAGCCTCCCAAGTACTGGGATTACAGGTGTGGACCATGGCACCCAACTCCAGAAAACTGATTTTTTTTCTTTCTTTTTTTTGTGGTTCTGGGGATTGAACCCAGGGAGGTCTACCTCTGAGCTATACCCCCAGCCTTATTTTATTCTTTATTTTGAAACGGGGTCTCACTGGGTTTCAGAGGGCCTCACAAGTTGCTGAGGCTGGCCGCGAACCTGCGATCCTCCTGTCTCAGCCTCCCAAGTACTGGGATTATAGGTGTGCCCCACCACTCCCGGCTTTATTTTTTATTTTGAAACAGGGTCTTGCTAAGTTGCTGAGAGTTTTGCTACATTGCTGAGCCTGTCCTTGAACCTGCAATTCTCATATCTCAGCTTCCCAAGTTCTGGGATCACTGGTGTGCGCCATCATGCCCAGCTGGTTTTCAGATTTTTGATCGATTGGATTGGGGTGAGGGGACCCAATTAAGTGGTGAGAGTACTGGCCACAAGGCTGCCACTTGCAGGGTTTCTCGGGGACCTACTTACTCTGCTGCCAATTAACCCATGGGTATCTGGTTCAGAAGTGTGGATAATTAGTAACCTGTCCATTCTAGACAGGGATCTGACTTCTGGACATTTAAGACTGAGGACTGTGACTGGTGACTGTGCCAAGATTACAAATGTCACATGGACAAAAGCCTTGGGGGGGTCTTACCACCAATCTTGCTCCCCTCTCCAACCCCCTGGAGGTTACAGGGCAGGTGAAGAAGGGGTTAAGTGTGTGGTGGTTGGAATCCGCCAAGCCAGAGCCAGCCAGGCTGGGTGGGCATGCCTGTAATCCCAGCTACTTTGGAAGCTGAGACAGGAGGATCACAAAATGGAGGCCAGCCTGGGCAACTTAGTAAGACTCTGTCTCAAAATAAAAACAATAAAAAGGGCTGGAGATGTAGCTCCATGGTAGAGCACCACTGGGTTCCATTCCCAGTACCAAACAAACCAACCAAAAAGACTGAGCCATTCAAAGCTCGGCTCCTCCGTTTCCTAGCTGTGTGACCTTCCCTGGCCTCAGTTTTTCCAATTTCTGGAAAATGAGAATAATGCTTGTTTAGGTGAGGTTGTAAGGGTTAAGTGAGAAAATGCACTGGGCCAGAGATAAGAAGGTGCCAATAAAAGTGAATTCTTAGCTGGTGTGGTGGGAGTAATAGAAGCTAGGACGCAGAAGAAGTAATGAGATGACTTGTGGATAAGTCTACCAGTCGATTAAATAGTGCTGTTTGTGATCCATCTATGTGAAAGTGAACTTTTTTTTAAGTTCAAATTCTTTACCATGGTCTATAAAGCAAGAAAGGGAGGAAAGAAAGAAAAGACAGTTGTCTGGACCAACATCTGTTTCAGAAACGCGGTGAAAGTTTTAGGAATTTATTCTTTTTTTTTTTTTTTTTTTTTTT
>PVJS01063046.1:0-10580 GCA_004027185.1 Glis glis | reverse complement strand
TCTCCAGATCTTTCCATTTTCTTGCAAATGCTGTTATTTTGTTCTTCTTTATTGCTCAGTAGAATTCCATTGTGTGTATTTCCCATAATTTTGTAATCCATTCATCTGTTGATGGACATCTAGGTTGGTTCCATAATTTGGCCACTGTGAATTGTGCTGCTATGAACATGGGTATGCATATATTACTGTAGTTTTCTAGTTTCAATCCCTTTGGTATGATACCCAGTAGTGGTATAGCTAGATCATATGGTGGATCCATTCCCAGTTTTCTGAGGAATCTCCACATTGATCTCCACAGTGGTTGAACTAGTTTGCAATCCCACCAACAGTGTAGAAGAGTTGTGTTTCTCATTTAATATATTTATAAGTACAGCAGTTCCTTCCTAATTACTAAGCTCATGTTTTGAAAACTACTATAGATGTGCCTTTGTAAATAAGGAAACTTCAGAGTTGACACAGTGCCACTCTGTGTGAGCAATGAGTGTCATGGTGACAGTGGTGACAGCAGTGCCCAAGAGAGGTGATGCTCTGTCCCTATTCTTGTTTCGGTGGAGCCAGGCAATAAACAGGACCATGAGTCGAGAGTTTGATCTCAGCTATCAGTGAATGCTGACAAGCCAATAAGCAGGTTTAAAGAATGGAGGGCACCTGGGTGAGGGGGGGGATCTTTTGCTAGTGGTATCAGGACACATATTTTATAAATTGATCACTGAAATAAGACTCAGGAAATGTGTAGTTTGCACAGTAAATTGTGTTCCAAACTCGGCATTATTAGATTACAGTTGGTGTCTCTTCACAGACTGTGGTGGTGTAGTATAGTTTGAAATGAGGAATTTTATTACAATATGTATTAAGAGGGCCAATTTCATAGATCATAGAATCTCAGAGTTAGAAGGGACCTTAGAGGTCATCCTTCCTTGAATAGCTTCTCTGATTTGCATGTACCTTCCGCCATATTCCTCTGCTTAAAAAAGAAAAAAATTGTGGTCTCTAGAAACTCATTACTGTACAAGACAACCAAGCCATTTCTGAACAGACCCAGCCTCCCCTGCTGCTCACTTCTCTGACAAGCAGGGGTACAGAGAAAAATCTCCAAAGGCCTTTTCCTTTTTCTCAAGTGTGGAGGCTGCTCACCCTGACTGAATGCATAGAAGTTGCAGGCTATCACCAGGGAGACAGGTGCCTGGTTCCTGCTGCTGACTTCAGGACAGCGTTCTCATCTCTAGATTAAGGGTATGTTCATGTGCAGCAGGGGACAGGCTGAAGGGTGAGGTTTTAGGGAAACAGCAAGGATCCTGGATATAAAAGCAAGAAATATGGGGTCTCTGGGCCCATTCCATTTTCCAAATGGCTGTGTGTTGACCTCAAAGCGAGGTCTCCAGACCAACAAATCCACCTTACTGTGAACTTGTTTGAAATGCAGATTCTCAAGCCTCATCCTAGACCTACTGAATGGGAATCTCTGGGGCAGGAAACTAGAAATCAGTGTTAAATTAATGTACATTTAGGTTTGAGACCTGAGGTTCTGATGATCTTCAAGGTGCTAAATTCCAGCTGTACCGTCCTATGAGTTTTCCAAGGCAGAACTCTGAAGCCTGCGGCCCACCTACTTGCCCCAGTCTCACCATAATCTGTCAGGTCCTGGTGACTTTGCTCGCTCGCGCTCTCTCTCTCTCTCTCTCTCTCTCTCTCTCTCTCTCTCTCTCCAAGGATCTGTGAGCCATGCTACAAAGCCAGGCAGCTTCAGGAGGTGACTCTAACTCAGCACATGTACCTCCTTAAAAATCTATATCCGGTCTTACATGGAATCAATGCTTACAGTCACCTTGTGTCTAAGCAAATTGAATAGAGCTGGGAGCTCAAGCAAACCTACTTATTTATTTCATGACAAGGAAAACAACTTTCAGTTCTGTGAGACTTGACACCTTTGTCAATAAAATCTGCAGATTGCACAATATAGAGTTGTTTTAGAATTCATCTTTCTGACAGTAACAGGACTTTCCAAGAGAAGAGCATCCAGGGGTTATTGTGGCAGCCACACCTTTGCCCCAGACTGCTGGCTGCCTTGCTCACATTTACATTTTACATCAGAACCACTTGGTGGATCTGCATCAGCCCAGAAGGGAATAAGAAAAGGATTTTAAAGCACATGCCCCCATTTAGGTTGTATTTTTCTTTCCTGTATGTCTAAGGAAGGCAACCAGATTTGATTTTTTTAAGAAACACTTAGTTTTAATAGCTGATTAGCCTGCAATAAGGTCGAACTTGTGTTTTGCTTCTAATTAGCAATAAAAACAACAGGGTATTACGTTTGCAGTTGCTTCACTAGCATCTTTCCAAGATTTTCTATTCATGCTGTTCAAAAGTGCCATATACATCGGAAATGTGCATTTATATTCAGAGCAGGCTTATTGTTGAAAGCATAAAAAGCTCCCCATAAAGTGGAAGTTTAGGGGAGGTGGGGTAAAGTCGAAGGTAGTAAAAGCCCCTCAATTGCTTGATTGTATGAACTGAAGTTACTGGTAGAGTCAAACCCTATTTCTGGTCTCACAGCTCTGGAATAAATGACACTTCTAATAACATTTTCCTATACAGGTGTAAAATATACAAATTGGGTGAGGAAAATGGTAACATCATTGAAATGCATAAAAGCAAAATGCCTAGGAAGCAAGCATATGGCGGGAAGCCAGGCTGGGGAGGCAGGGGAGCCTGCTGGAGCATCCACATACCTTGGCTTTCGAGAACAGTCGCCTCAGGGGGCTGGAGCCCAAGCTCCATCCTTCCACATCTAATTTGGATGATTCTGTGATTATTATATCATTTAGAGTATTCCCTGCCTAGAGCCTTTTTTTTTCTTTATTCATGGCTCTGGTTTGACTTACTTTCTTCTCCTCTGTTTCTGAGTTTGCTATGAGTTGTTGTAAAGCATATTAAACCAAACAACAGCATAGCCTTTTCATTGAATCCATACCAGAAAAATAGGGAACTTGGTGAGCAGTAAGCTAAAAGATAATCCATGCAGATCATTATAGGGGCTGGAAGCTCTGTGAGTTATATATTTTCAATATAGCAGGACATTTATGCTTGTTCTTATTTTATTCCTGTTCCCAATAGGTCATATAATCTTGGCTGGATTACAGAACTTTTGTGGTGTGTGTGTGTGTGTGTGTGTGTGTGTGTGTGTGTGTTACTGGGGATTGAACCCAGGGGCATTCTACCTCTGAGCTATACCCCCAGTCCTATTTTATTTTTTATTTTGAAACAGATTCTCACTAAGTTGCTGAGGCTGGCCTCAAACCTGAGATCCTCCTGTCTCAGCCTCCCAAGTACTGGAAATTATAAGCATGAGCCACTACTATTGGCTGAGAACTTTTTTAAACCTCTGTTCTTCAAGTTTCTTGAGGAGTGAAGATACTGTTGGGGGAGGACCCTAAGCTTTAGTGAGAAGTCCTGGGTTACAAGGCCAGTTTCCTCTGCTAAACCCAGTCAGTTGTTCCAGGCCTGATGCTACCTTGTATTTCCATAAATTATGTTATAGATGGCAATACCAACACCTAAGACAATCAAAGGATTCGCCCAAGGTCACAGGACGTCTTGACTTTAGTCAGCCAGTAATTGCAATTGCCGTCTATAAACCCTTAAGGAGTCACTGAAAACCCCTGTCTAGCATTTCCTGTGGACTTCTAGCCTTGTAGGGAACTCATTGGGTGGAAACCAGGTCTGTCGAGTGAATCCTGATTAGGAACACTGAAAAAAGAGGGCAGGGAACCATTTCATTTTACAGAATCATATGGTTGGATGCACTCTTCCAAGCAAATGGCTTTTGTGTATCTCAAAACATGATTATGGAAAAAAAAGGTATGCATAGCCTCCCTCAGACACATTCTGTTACACTCACATTTTAATAATAACAATTAATTTTGAGGGCTGACAAAATGTTAGGTGCTATCTTAAGTGTTTTATATTCCTAATTCTATTTTTCCACTGACCAGCTCAAAGAACTCACACTACTATTCTCTTGATTATAGAGATAAGGGAAATGAGGCATAGAGAGATAAGGCTGCTGTCCAAGGTCAGAGAGCTCCTGGGGACAGAACCAAGATTTGACGGGAGCTGCCAGAGTGATTCCACTCTTTTCTACTGTACTATTGCCCTCCTTGTTGGGGCAGGTTTTCAATTCTAATTTTCAATTCTTCACGCTGGAGCAGCAGCCCTGATTCCTCTTACCTAGTGACACTGGAAGTGCTGAGTGGCCCCTGCAAGCCTGAGTGGCTTTCTCTGGGCTTGGGGACAACCATTACCCATCCACTTGGAAAAATAACACCCTGTGTGTCACCCTTTACCATTGGCTTGTGATGGTATGGAACTTCAGGAAGAACCAGAAGATTAAATCCTTGTTTGTCATCTGTCTTTGCACAAATGATCCAACTTCTGTAAATTACGGCTGTGTCATTTGTTAAGAGATGATGGTTTCTAACCTATTTTATGAAAAGAGTGGAATCAAACAACCATACATGATATATAACTACAGAACTATGGACAATGATCAGGTGTTGTTTTCATTAGAATTACTGTTCTAACTAGTTCCTTCTTCCATAAGGGAGATATGTTCTAAGACTCCCAGTGAACTCCTGAAATCCCAGATTGTACCGAACCTTAGGTGTACTATGTTTTGTCCTATACATACATTGCTGTGATGAAGTTTAATTTCTAACACCAATAATAAAATAGAACAACCATAACAATATACTATGATGAGTTATGTAAATGTTGTAGTCTCTCTCTCTCTCTCTGTACTCATCCTTGTGGTGATATGAGATGACACAATGCCATTGTGATGAAAGTGATGTAGGCACTGTGACATATCATTACGCCACTACATAAGGGTTACTTGAACACACTCACTGTGATACTGCTACAGTGCGTAAGTGATTAGGGGATAGGTTACATATACAACAGGGATAGACAGGAAAAAGGGATGATTCACATCCCAGGTGGGACAGAGCAGGATAGGCCGAGACAGCAGCTCAGAATGGAATGCACCTTAAAAATTATGCAGTTTGTTTCTAAAATTTCCATTTAACATTTTTGGACTGTGGTTGACAATGGGTAATTGAAACAGCAGAAAGTTTATAAGTTTATATGCTGAATGTGCAGAGAACGCTCAGTCCCTCTGAGATAAGCAGCAAATAATGTTTTTTTCCATTTTCAAATAACTTATAACTTGTATGGAGCTTCACTTTGTCCAGGTTTTTGTTTGGTTTGGTTTGGTTTTTTGTTTGTTTCTTTTGGTACTCTCTAGAGATTGAGCTCAGGGGCATTCTATCTCTGAGCTACACCCCACCTACACCCCTGCCCAGCCCTATTTTATTTTTCTAATTTTGAAACAGGGTGTCTATAAGTTGCTGAGACTATCTTTGAACCTGCAATCCTCCTGTCTCAGCCTCTCAAGTATTGGGATTACAGGCAAGCACCATCTCACCCAGCTATCCAGACTTTATTTCTCTAGAACTGTGTTGTATCCTGCTGTCTCTTTCTTACGTGGCCTAGACAACTCTATGTGTGATGATATAGCAATAATAATAACACTCTGTCTTCATGCACTTATTAACGTTGAACTGTTTTAAACTAAGGAATCAATCAAGAGCATAATCTATTTTATGTGAGTTTTACACAAGCCTGCAGTTACTTGTGTGATGATTCTTGTTCTTTTCCTAAATGATCTTCACTTAAATCTAAGTAGGACTGTTCAGTTTTACCATGTCTAAGTGCCAGCCTACCAATTTGTCAGTAATCAATCTGTAATCCACTATTGAGTATCTGCAAGATTGCTTTTTAATTAGCTTTTAGGGCTGTGAATTCTCCATTGTTCATTTCTACTGTCCAACCTTTAACTAAACACATGGCCATAAGTACCATGGTTACCTCACAGAAAGCTGGAGAGGTCCTGCAGGGGAAGCTGACATAAGGTTTTCTGTTTAAAAACAATATTTGGAGCAGAATATACAATACTCTACTAGAGTCTCGTTCCCAGAAGAAAGGGGCAGGGGACAATTTATAGACTTTTTGTTTTAAAGCAATGAAGAAAAATATGTTATTCTACAGCATAGCCAAAGAACAGGTATAAAATGATACTGCTTCTTCTAGTGTGCATAACCAAGCCTCTTTGTCCCAGTAGGTATTGCTCCTTAATATGTCACCACATCAAGCTGGGCTTAGTGGTACATGCGTAATCCCAGAGCTTGGGAGGCTGAGACAAGAAGATCTCAGGTTCAAGGCCAGCCTTAGCAACTGAGGAAGACTTTCAGCAACTTAGACCCTGTTTCAAAATAAAAAGGGATAGAGATGTAGCTCAGAGGTAGAATGTCCCTGGGTTTAATCCCCAGTAGTACAACAACAACAACAACAAAAAGATGTCATCTTGTCCCAGAGGCATATGCATACATTAATGTAGTTAATGCTGCTTCTCCAGAGCAGCCCTGAGTTATCTTGTTGACAACTCTATAGTCTCATAGACTTTAGATAGATTGGAAACACTGAGCCTCATGAAGACATTGGCACCGCTGGGTGCGGTGGCACATGCCTGTAATTCCAAAACTTGGGAGGCTGAGACAGCAGGGTTGCAGGTTGCAGGCTAGCCTCAGCAACTTAGTGAGACCCTGTTTCTAAATAAATAAATACATAAATAAATAAATAAATAAATAAATAGTGCTGGGGGTATATTTCAGAGGTAGAATATCCCTGGGTTCAATCCCCAGTACAAAATTTTAAAAAAAAGAAAGAAAGAAAGACACTGACACCCAGTGCCCCCATGAGGATGGTTGCCTGCCCAGCAATAACCACTGAACAACCCAGACCCAGCTGCCTCTGCCCTGAAATGTTTTGGAGCCCTCTTGAAGAGTCTTTCAAGCCCTGCCACATTCTTCTCTCTGAAATGTCTTTGTCTTTGAAAGGAAGATGTGATTTATGGAAATAGCCAAATCACTTGGAGCCAAGTCTGGCAGAGAGGTCAAGATGGGTAATGTTAGTTTAGAATTGCCCATTTTAGACAAGAGGGCTGTCAGAGTGTTCCCAGGGATGACTGGTTTGCCTCTCTAGGTGAAGATTATGCAATGTTTATCCTTATGCTTGTGATAGAAAAATACATGTAATTAAAGCAAATTTATCATTGATAACCTCATTCCCTAACCTTATTTACTATTGCATTTTAGCAGAGTAGCATGTGCTCCTGTGAGTGAGAATAGAAGCATGTGTGCAGTTGATTATATGGAAAACACAGCTCAATCCACAGTTAGACAGACAGACAGGCTATCTAGACAGACACGGCTATATGTGCTGTTCCTCATGGGATAGTTTTCATTGCCTTTTCCCAGGCACATAGGAATTCTCCTGTAAATGTGAACTTTTTAAATTGTTGATATCCCTCTAAGATAAGCAACTCTTAACCTTTTTCTTTTTAAGGTTACATACTTCTTTTAGAATCTGCTCAAAATTATGGACCCTTTTGTAGAAAAAATAGAAATAGGATTTGGAAATGAGGGGATATCATGTTCAGAATTTTTGGCCTAAGGTTTACAAAGAAAACTGTCTTATAATTCACATCATTTGATATGTTTATGAAAGCATATTAAAATGGCTTTTTTAAAAAGTAGAAGCTGAGAATTATTTATCGTATAGTATCTTTAGTTACTGAATTTGATTGCCTGAATAAGACTAAGAAAAAATGAGTAATAATAATAGAGAAGGAGTGACATTTTGTGGTCCACTTTTTATTGACATTTTAAATTAAAATCATATGGAAGGTTTCTATTTTAAGATGTAACAGGTAATATATGCTTTATACTACTCCTCACCTGGATATGCATTTAGACAGATACAGATGTCTCATACTTTATTCAGCCTTTAAATGTTTTGTATTAGAAAAGTAAACAAAAAATAAATTAGAAGCACAATGAGGGGTGGTATTGTAAATTAGCATAACTAAAGAAAGACTAGCTGGAAGATAGGTCCAAAGAAATTATATATAACATAGACAGAATGTAGTAGAAAATAATAAAGGTTAAGAGAAATCACAGGGTACAGAGCGGGATCATTATGTGTGTGTGTATGTTTTGTTGGGTATTGAACCCAGGGTCATTCTACCTCTGAGCAACACCCCCAGCCCTTTTTAATTTTTATTTTGAAACAAGGTCTCATTAAGTTGCTGAAGGTCACTAACTTGCTGAGGCTGGTTGTGAACCTGCTATTCTCCTATCTCAACCTCCCAAGTACTGGAATTACAGGTATGCCATGCGCCACCACCGGGTATAGAGTAGGATTTCTTATACATCCTATTGGAGGTTCAGAAAACAGTTAATAGAAGGAATGCATAAGGGGAAGAGAGTATTTTAATATATCATCCTTCATAATTTCTAGGATTGATGAAAGGCATATATCCCCCAAATCTAAAAGCCCAATAAATTTCAAACAGAATATGTTAACAAATTATTAATACAGATAAGCCTTAATCAAGCAACAGCCAGATAAAAGGATAGATAACCTTGCAAAACAATGCAAAACCAGTTGTTAGGTTTTTAGATGACTTCTCAGCAATAATAATGGATCCAGTAGACGGTTAAATACTACCTTCAAAGGACAGAGGAAAATAGCTTGTCATTCTAGAAAAAAATATTTAGAGCAATATACTCTTTCAAAAACAAGGATAAAGATATTTTAAGTCTAACAAAACTGGGAATGTTAGCTACCCAATAGACTCTCCCTAAAGAGATTTCTGAAATGTGTGCTTCAGAAAGAAAAAATATTATCCCAGAAATCTGAGATGTAAGGAGGTATAGTGGACACAGAGAGTAGAAAAAATGTGGATAAATTTAAATACACAAACATTGGCTGTACAAACAATAAAAATGTTCAACTTGAAGTGTTAAAAACATACTAAGTACTGAATAATGTAAATAAGAGTTATCAGGTCAAAATACCTGAGGATTGTTGGTCTTGGAATTGTTTAATTGTTTTGGAAAAGACAGAAGATACTAACTTTCAATATTACTATATTAAATTTGAATTATATGCTGTCTAGGATAGCCACTAAACAGATAGTGTTAAAGGTATAACTTACAAACTAGTAGAAAGAGAAAAAAAGGAATGATAAAAAGGAATTTAAAAAGAAACATAAGATGCTAAAAATTGTACAATATAAAGCACAAATTACCCAAACACAAATAACCCAGTAACAGCAAACATAAAAGCTAAAAGGGATTATATTGTATCTTCAAATTCATAATCCAGAAATATGCTAGTTATAAAATATGAGGATAAAATATATAAAAATATTTGATGCAAAATAAAGGCATGGAAAAAGATAATACCAGACAAATAAGGAATAGAAAGTTTCTATACTTACATTAATAGCAACCAAAAAACTTTCAATGATTCTCACCTTTAAGAAGTTATTGGAAGTCAAAATGGTCATACTGCAACTTGAATAATAGAATATTTCATTAAAACCAAGGTTTTAAAATCCCTACTTGTATGTATATATAACATAGATTAAAACAATGTAAAGATGATGAAGGAAATTGACAAACAATCACAGAGTGGAATATTGCAGGCAATCTTTCTCAGTAATGTATCAAGCAAGTAAACGGATTGAGTAAGGATATAGGAAATTGAAGAAAAACAATTTTCAAGTCTTATTTTAATAAACATACATGAATGCCACATCCAACTAATATAAAATACAGCAAAGCATGCATAGAACAATAATGAAAATTGATGACATGCCTAGGCTATAGAGCACATCTAACAGATTTCAAAAAATCAATGTCACAGAGATCATATTCTCTAACAAAAGGCAATTAGATTAAGTTCAATAGCAAAAAGATGACATTAAAAACCACAAATTATTGCAAATCAGAAAATACTTCTAATTAACTAATGGATCAAATATTTAGAATAGTGGTTAAAATACTGCTTATCAAAACTTGTAGGATGCAGCTAGATTGGTTCTTTGAAAGGAATTTATAAACTTAAAGATTTACATTAGAAAACAAAGCTAAAACAAGACAGACTTATACAGTTTAAGAAATTGGAAATTATATTTAATGAATATGCCCAAAGAAAGCAGAAGAAAGGAAATTATAAAGATAAAAACAGAAATCAATAAAATACAAAACACAGATATAATAGAGGGATCAACAAAGCATTTTTTCTTGTGGTGAGAATACTTGAGTGAAAAGGGAAGGATAGAAAGCAAAGAAAAACAATAGAGAAAGAAGGAAAAAAAGAAAAATGTGTTATGGAGGGTACATTACCGCAAATTCAGTTGAGATGAAAAGACTAATATATTATGAGCAAGTCTATACCAACATATTTGAACACTTGGATGAAACAGGAAGTTTAAAAAAGAATAGGGTAACAAAAAGTCTGTTCAAGATTTAGTAGGAAACCCACAGTTTCCTTTAATCATTAAATACATTGAATGAAAATCTAAAATTTTCTCAACAAAACCTGGCCCCCAAATTGTGTGTGTGTGTGTGTGTGTGTGTGTGTGTGTGTGTGTGTTTATTGGTGCACTGTAATCA
>PVJS01063045.1:0-10581 GCA_004027185.1 Glis glis | reverse complement strand
GGAAGGAAGGAAGGAAGGAAGGAAGGAAGGAAGGAAGGAACTTCCTGAAAGACGGTAGTTATCCAATTGTAACTAAAATTTTGTGAAGTTGTCCACTTTTCCCATATTAATTGGGTGCTTCAATGCAATTCCAATCAAATTGTCAGCGAGGTTTCTCATGGAATGTGATAAGCTGATTGTAGATTTATGTGGATATGCAGAAGACCAAGAAGAGCCATACCACTTTTGAAAAGGAAAGCAGATGGCAAGACTACTTAAAACTATAGTAATTTTTAAAAGGTGTGATGGTGGTGTAAGAATGGACAGATAGATCAGTGAAACAAAATGAAGAGCTCATAAGCAGACCCACATATGTATGGAGGCTTAATGCATGCATTTCTGATCAGCAAGGAAAGAATGAACTATTCAATATATAATGCCAGGTCAATTAGCTATTCAAATTGGATAAATGAACTGGATTGTTACCCAGCTATATTCAAAAATCAATTCAGATGCAATGAAAGCCTATGTGTGAGAGGGAATTTTTAAATCCTTTAGAAAAAAATGTGAGAATATATTTAATATGTTTATAATTTCAAGATAAAGTAGGATTTCTAAAACAAGAGGAAGAAAGAGAGAGGGAGGGAAGGAAATAAAGCAGGGAGGGAAGGAAGGAAGGAGGGAGGGAAGGAAAAGAATGAGCAAACTCCTGTGATTCAAAAGATGTCATAAACAAAGTAAAAAGACATGTCACACCCTGAAATAGTATATTTATAATGAATATAACTGACAAAACAGTAGTATATATATAATATATATATGTATAGTATAAATATATAATATATTAAAATACATATATATATATATTCTTTATATATTATATATAAATATATATAATATATAATATAATATATAAAGAATTCCAATGTCAACCAGAAAACCTAATAGAAAAATGGGCGAAAGCTTTAAAAAGATACTTCAAAGAAGAGGACCTCCAAAGTACAAATCAATAAGGTGCTCTATTTCACTAATAATCAGGGACATGAACATTAAAATACTCCTCACCCATGATATTAGCAAATCAAAAATCTAACACTCTCAAGAGATGACAAGAATGTAGAGATGCAAGAACATCTCATTCACTGCTGGTAAGAATGAAAATTGAGACAGCCCTCTTTGAAGAGCAATTTTGCAGTATCTTGTCAAGTCAAAAGATGAGCATAAACTCTGACCCAGCATTTAACTCCTGGTTACACATCCCAGAGAAACTGACAGACATGCATACTAGGGACAGATAAAAGGGCATTCATTGCAACATTGCAATTTCAAAAAGTTAGTACAACATAAATGTGCAATAACAGGAAAATGAGTAAATACATCATAGTACATAGATATAATGTATTAATATAGCAGTAAAAATGAATAATGAGCTACATATAGCAATAGAGATAAATCTCAAACAAATATAGTACAAAAAAGAACAAGTTGCAGAAAGTTGTGTACAAAGCTTAATAACATAAAACAATAATACATGAATATACAAAAGAGAGACAGACTGATAGACACCAAAATCAGGAAAGTGCTGATGATAGTGTGCTTTTTCAAGAAGTAGACACTAAGACAGCATTAGACGTGCAAGAAACTTATTAGGGAAAATGGCCATGAAGGATGAAGGGGAAGAAGCAGGAAGAGGCAGGAAGAACCTTCGTTGACATCTGTTTACAGAGAAGAGAAGAAGGGAGAATCAGGTGGAAGGGAGGCGTCTCATGCAGCAGGAGTCAAAGAAAATTGTGGCTCATGAGAAGTTCCTGAGCCAAGGTCACTGTTATGGTTTGAATATGTCCCCCAAAATTCATGTGTAGGAACTTGATTAGTGTTGGGGGTGCTAGTGTTGGGAGGTGCGGCCCAGGGGAGGTGTTTGCACCATGGGAGTGGAGCTTCACGGGTGGATTAATGCCTTCCTCAGAAGAATGGGCATCTGGCCCTGTTTTCTCTCTCTTTTCATGCTCCTATTTGTACCTCTGCTTACTGCCATGAGTTGAAGCAGCACGAGTCCCTCTCCCAAAGTCAAACAGACGCTAATGTTACGCTCCTGGACTTCCCAGTCTCCAACACCATGAATCAAAATAAACCTCTTTTCTTTGTAAGTTACCCAGTTTCAGGTATTTTGATATACCAACAAAAAAAATGGATCAAGATTGTCACCTATTAGAAAAGCGCTCTAACAGAAAGAGGCCTTCACTTGTATCCCTACCCTGCTCAACCATTGTTGGGAGCTGCCTGGGGGAAGCAAGCGCAGTGGTAAATTAAGAGGGGCATTGACTGTGGTCCTGATCAACTTTATTCCTCCCAGAAGGAGATCCAAGGGGTCCAGTTTTCATTATCACATTGGTTCTCTCTGTGATAGGTTGGAGGGCAGGGTATGACCCAGGAGAGCAACAGAAAAGAACTCTAAATGTGTTTGTGATGTTTTACTTCTAAAGCTGAGTAGTAGAGACAAAAATGTTCTCTATTATTCTTTATGTGTTGGGGGGTACTGGAGATTGAACCCAGGGGCATTCTACCTCGAGCTACACCCCCAGTCCTGGTTTTTTTTGAAACAATGTCTTTCTAAGTTGCAGAGGGCCTCACTAAGTTGCTGAGGCTGTTTGTGAACCTGCGATCCTCCCTTCTCAGCCTCCCAAATACTGGGCACTCTATTTATTCTATTCTATTCTATTCATCTATTTTTAGTGAATAGGAGGTTACGAAATTGAATCAAGGTTTTCATGGAATTTTGCTATAATGTGAAACCCTGCAACAGGATTAAGGACTAAAAGCTGCTACAGCCTCCTTGAGGCTAATCCAGTTTATTGGGGAAATCTGACCCATGAGAAAGAAGTAAAGTTGCAGAACCAAAGCCCTTGAGTCCCAGCACACTAATGGAAAGAGTCAGACCTAAAAAGGAACACAGAAAGATTACTCACCCTCAAAAAGAGACGGCTCAACATATACCTAAAGGTGAAGGCAGAACGGATTTTGCAGTGGGAAGATGAGCAAGTTCTCTATTGACTGTTAGCTTCTCAGTAAAACGTGAAGCAAGGCACTCAGCTGAGAGAGAGGAAGAGCAAAGTGGTTTCAGAGGTTTGAGGAAAGTGGAATTGCCAGGGAGTCCCTGGGGCTCACTTGAGGTTTGTGGTCAGAGATTTAAAATGATACCAGTCAGCTTGGTTGTGTGCTTTCTGCCGGCCGTATATGAATGTGCATTTGGCCCAGAGATGGAAATTTGTGTTTATCCAAGGTGAGGTTTTGCCAAGCAAGTATAATGAAGGGAGATAAAGGGGAGGGAGTTGAGGGTACAGGAAAAGCAGTATTACAGTGATGGACTATGGGAAGTGAGGATACAATTGGAACAGTGGTGAGCAATACGAAAAACGACTGGGAAGGTGATGAATTGGGGGTTCCTATAGCACTCAGCCAAAGAACTATCAGGATGGGGATACTAAAAAGACAAGATACAGTGATCAGACCACATGCTATTCAAAATCGAGATTCTGGAAGTAGTGGAGTTCAAAGTTTAGGATATGACAATGGAAGTAGGGATCAGAGATTAGCTGGAGGAAAGAAAGTAAATGAAAGAACACAGAGGCTGGAATAGTAGACAGTTGTCTTTGTGAATGTCAAAGTCACCTCACCTACTGACAATGGTAATGGTGGAGAAAAACATAGTAAATCCCATGTTAAAATATTCGGTGAATGTAATGGTTTGGATTTAGAATGTCCCCTTAGCCCTTACAGAAACAAGGTAGCATTGCTGGAAGTGGGGCTTGGTTGCTAAGGAGGGCTTCCTGGGGGGTATGGCCTTGGGGATCATATCAGATCCTCCCCTTGGTCTGTTTCCAGCCTCCATGATATGAGGAGCAGAGCCCATGTGCTCTCCCTTTCTCTGCTTCCCACCGCCATGCCCCGAGCTCCAGACCTTGGCCTCACATGGACTGAACCTATAACATGGTCAGGCTTTGGGGATTACAGCAGTGAGAAGGCTAACCATGACAATAAGTGAAAGTAATGAAAAGAACTATAGATGTCTTCAACAAAGAAAGGGAGTGGCTAGGATTCATTGCTGAGTATAGAATCTGCTTCTGCGAGAGCAATTATGTTGTAGTTTTTACTGTCTTATTTGGAGATGTTAGGGGATTATTTCTTATGCATTTTATTATGAAAATTTTCAAACATAAAGAACACTAGAGAGAATAGCACAACAAACAACCTAATACTCATTTCTTAGATTGAACTATTGTTGAATATTGGCATATCTGGTTTTTAAACTTCGTTTAATCTTTAAATTTTTAGTCTTACTGAGATGTTTTAAGTAAATTCAGATATGAAGTATTTTACCCCTAAATATATCCATGTTCCTCTCTAAAAATAAGAACATCTTCCTATGTAACCACATATCATTATCACACCTAAAAATCAAGAATTATTTCTCAATATCATCTAATGCCAAGTTCATATTCAAATTTCTCCAATTGTTTCATAATATCTTGCACAGCTGAGATATTATTTGTTCAAAACAGGTTGCAATCAAGAGCCACACATTATATTCAACTGCTGTGTCTCTAAAGTCTCTTTGTAAAGACAGTAATCCTCCTCCCAGAATAGGCACACGATTTTTTTTTCTTATGACATTGACTTGTTATATAAATAGCTAGGCCAGATCTCCGATGGAAGGTCCCACTTTCTGGATTTATCTAATTGTTTTCTGGTGGTATCATTTAGCTCTTTTTTCCCTTCCCCAGCATTTTTTTGCAAGCTAGAAGTCAAATCTAAAATCTTTACTAGTTTCAGTTCCATCTTTCTGGCCAGAATATTTTGTAGGTGATGCTGTGAATTTCATATTGCATCACATCAGGGGCCAAATAATGTCTGTTTCACTGTTTCTGATGCTAAGATTGATCTCCAGGAGAACAATGAATAGCCAGGGTGATACCTTGCAAACATCCTATCTTGAAAATGTAAACCTCTTAGTTTTGTCCAGAAAAACTAAAGTCCGGGAACCAAAACATGAGATAAACACAACAGGTTGGAGTCCCACCTTTTCAAAGTTTACAGAATTTTCAACACTGAAGAACTCACGTGCTCTTAGAGAGAGAGGTTTACGGTCATTGTTATTAGAAGTGCAGGACCTGCACATGGGGAAAATTGCAAACACCGGGAGGAAGTAATGCATTATTTTATCCCTTTCCATTATTACTCTAAGCCTGAAACTAAATTATGGCTACAACATAGAGCTCAAAAGAAAAAAAATCTCCATGGACAAGGCTAAGGACAATTTTGTAATACTATGTATGCAAGCAAAACAAGTAGGTCTTGAGTTGCATCTTTAAAATAACATCAAGTATTTGTAAAGACTCTTGCTGCTTTTTGTAAAAAGCCCAGGAGGGCAAAGGCCAAATAAAGAAACATAATTAAAATACACTTAATATAGTCTGTCAAGTTACTATTGGGAAGTAGTAATGGTTCCTTAAATACAGAAAATTAGTTCAGCATTCACTTGCCTAGCATACAGCAAAAAATTAACTTGTTACACACATTTTTCTGTCCCTAGGTTTTTGCTATTGGAAAAGCAAATGTGAATTCAATCAATATAACATAGAGGCTTTCTACCTGTTAGCAGCAATTACCTCCCGTATGCTGACCACCTCTTTTAGGAAACAGAAGAAAGGCTTTTTAACACGAAGGGTACAGATGATCCTGACAGCATCAGTACCATTGTCAACTGTCAGGCCAGAGAGGCACTCGGATCCCTTGCTGGGCCAATATGTCAGAGAGGCCACTGTGCATTGCTCAACTGAAGGGCATATTTGCAGATTGTCAGGATTCTCACATGGTTCAGACTGGTACCGGTTCTGTTCTGTATTCACTGTATCACACAGTACTAAAACAGCCTGCATCTGAGCCCAGAGGAACTGCTGCTGAGTCACCAGGGAACTTATGAGAATGATAAAGGCTTCCCCTGAATATGGGTATATTGACCAAATCTATGAAGGTGGAAGGCCAGGGGAGAGTCTTCCGTATTAGTGGGATGCCCTAAAAAACAGGACTGGTTAACTTTCCTGTTTTCTCAACTGGACAAACTCTGGCTAAGTGTCCATTCAGTTCCTGTTCCCAGTGATCAGACTAAATGTTTGGAATTCCCAAGGACAATTTCATACCTGGGATCCCTTCTCTCCAAATGGAAAATGCACTGATCTCTCTTGAAGGAAATTCTGTTATGCACAAGTGGGCCGTCTGTGGGGTGATAGATGGGCACCTGTGAAGTTTTAATTTTGGAAACTCTGGAGTATGTTTTCTCATATCCACAAAGGTTTTCCTATGCTCTTGTTGCACCTCCTCAAGGGCTCTCATTATAATTTTGGTTAATTTTTTTTCCATTCTTCTGTGACCTGTTTGTCACCAGAGTCACCTGCTGTGGTTACAGGACTTGGACTTCCTCCCTCAGATCACCATAGCCTCTTAAGCAGGGCATGGTTTTTCTTTACCTTCTCCACCTTCAAAATACACCCTAATTGCAATCACATCTCACCATGCCAACCCTACAGCTAACACCCTCGTCCAGTTTGCTATCTTGTCTCCCCTGGATTTCAGCAGCAGTTTCTGAACTGGTCTCCAGCTTGAACCTGTGTCCTTCCCTGCTGAATGCCAACAGAATGATCCTTTTAGATTTGAAGTCAGCTCAGGTTACTCCTCTGCCCCTACCCTACAAGGGCTTCCCATTTCACTCTGAATAGAGGCCAACACCCTTTCAGTGGTCTACGAAGCCTTGCATGGCTGGGCCTCCGTCATCTCTCAACTCTATTACTCTGCCCCAGCCCTCTGCTACAACCAGAAGTGATACAGGATTATCACTTATCTTAAAGATACAAGATCCTGTGTCAGGGTCTTCGCAATGATGTTCCATCTTCCTGGAAAACTCTTCCACTTGGCTAATTCTTTGTTATGCATCTTCTCAATTAGGCCTGCCCTGACTAACTCTATGCAAGATTGTAACTTGTTCTGCCCCTCCCCATAATATTATCCCTTATTTTTAAAATATATTTTACCCTTTTTATGTTGCTTCATATGTTTCCTCTTACCTAAATTACATATTTATTGTATTTATTACTTATTGTCTATCTTTCCTGCTGGAATGTTAAGTTCCATGAGAAGAGATCTTTGTCTATTTTGCAGTTGTTTGTTTTGCTTTGTTTTGTTTTATTCTCCACTGATGTGTCCCAAGAGTCTATAAAAATGTCTGGAATACTTTGGGCATTTAGCACACATTTGTTGAATCAATGATAAATAAATGATTTCTAAAGTTCTTTCTGCTGTTTATTTCCTCAAATATCTGGCAATCCTGGGGTATCCAATCATATTTATAAATGAAGGTGGCTGGGGCAGGTTTTCTTTACAAGTACAAAGTTCTGCTTCCTTCAATGGGAAGACTAGCTACAGGCAAGCTTTCAACCAGGTGCTCAGAGATGGAGCAGAAAGGAGCATTAGACCACACCCAACCCCTACCCCAACCTGCATAGTCTCACTTATTTGGCCAAAATGATGAGGATGATATCCTGTGTGGCTACATCAATATGATACCTCAAAAGAGCAATTAATATCTCTAAAGTACAGTTCCAAATGTCTCTGAGTTTCGTCTGAAGGTGAGTGCACAAGGCCAGGAACTCTGTTTGTGTGTTCTTGGTGGAAGGATGAAAAAAAGGAAAGATGGAGGAGGCCATGCTAAGACAGCTCTTTTGAAGATTTCTCTCTAAATGATCATTCCAATGGGTACCTCCTTGCAACTTTTGTTCTGTGTGCTGTTTTTGAGTCTCTGAATAAGAAACTATTCTTCCCCCAAAGAGGTAATTCTCCACCTCAGACTTCTGAGCATGTTTGGGATAAAGTACTCTTCAGTCTGGTTTATTCTCCAAAACAATCCCATCTATTTTCAGTCTTCCAGAAATTCTCTACCAAACTGCCTGGTTGCTGATGCTGCAGCCGACACCACCTTGTTTTCTACTTAGAATGACCTCTATTCCCTGCTATATGTTTTAACCAGTATCACTGTGTAATTTAGTGAGAGAGCTGAATAAAAGAATGTTTAGTCCTAAGCTAGGTGTGGTGATATACACCTATGACCCCAGGACTTGGGAGGCTGAGATAGGAGGATCACAGGTTCAAGACCAGTCTTAGCAAATTAGCAATACCCTCCGCAACTTAGTGAGACCCTTTTCAAATTAAAAATAAAAGGGCTGTGGGTGTAGCTCAGAGGTAGAGTTTTCCTGGATTCAGTCCCCAATACGAAAAAAAAAAAGAACATTTAGTCCTCTATCTTGAGTCAGAATCCAGAAGAATCTCTGAGGAGACAGTACCACTTATCAAGAGAAGGAGAAAACACTTATCTGAAGTAGAGAAAATTCTGAAGTTTCACTTCAGTTCCTTTTGCTTTTTTCAAGTTGAAGTAAAATGGCATTTACTGTACTGAATTTTAATTTAACACTCTTAAATATTCAAGAAGAAACTTAGTCACGGTGATTCCTAAGCCATTCTTTGCCCCATAGATGAGGGTCACCATCCACATTGTCTTAGAAACAATGAATGGAAAGGGGTAAAACGTAATTAAGACATTAGAATGAGTCTACCATTCATCCACAAAACTCCATAGTCACACACTTGACACATATGTCGTACGAAATCCCTTAACTGGTTTACTGCAGAATTCTTTATAAAGATTATATAAATCCTTCAGTTTAATACGGTCTTTGTATTTGTAATACCCAAAGGGCAATGGCAAAATTGATTTTTATAACAAATTCCTCTGCTTAAAAATATGATGTATTTTATTTTTGGTGATAACCACAAAATGATAGACTGACAGTTTTTAAATGTATGTCAAATTTCTTTTGTGATCACCAAATTGGAAAATATTTCAAAATGCATTCCCCGCTGATAATTGACAGTGGCTTTGCTATTCTTGAATCTTTGATTCGAATATGTCAGAAATCTAAAGAAATGCATTTCAGAATAAATATCTTGAAGATGAAAACTTTCTTATAAATTTAATTCATTCCAGTCATTTGAATGCTCCTTGTTTCCCCCAAGTTAATTGTAAAATAGAATAAACATGAACTGGATCACATTACAAGAAAAGTGACTCAGAGCCCATGATGTTCTACATGAATACTAACTTCAGGCAGCGTCTCTCTAGGATAAGCACAGGTTGTAGCAATGGAGATAGAGACTGCTCTTGAAAGAGAATGTGAAACTCTCTAAGTGATAACTTAAATGTTCCTTCCAGGCATTGATCTAAATTACCCTTACCTGGAAACCAAGGGAAGAGCAATGTTCATTAACACAGTAATGGCTGCCTACATGGCTTAATTTGAAGGCTGCCCCAAGCTCTCCTTTGAATGTAATACCTTGGTGCTTGGAATTCACAAAATGGGAGCCATTCTTTGAGTCTTCCAGGAAGTTCCTAGTAAATATTGAAACATTTTTTGAGAGAAAAGGTAGAGTTTAGAGCTAAGAGAGATCTTAAAGATCATGTATGACTGATTTTGGTCCCCAGTGATTAGTTATAATATCTCCAGAAAGTTACATAACCACTGTGTTCCATTTAAGACTCTTACACTTAAAAAAAAATCACTCAAACTCTCTTAAGAAAAAATTTATTTTAAATTCAGTGAAATATCATAGGAAACCAAGGAAAAAACATCCCTGCCAAAGGGTGGGCAGAATCCAAGGTAACTGGAAGGAACATTCATGTTCTAATGCCTCTCTCTCTCTCTTTTATACTCCTGAGAACATTTGTCATTCTATTGTTTAACTCCTCTGTTTACCCAGCATAAACATGACCACAAGTGGCAGTCTCCTCACTAGGTCTACAGATCTTTAACTTAGTGACTTCCTTCTGGGTTTTTTTTTCTTTTAAAAAAAAAAACATATTTAATTGACAAAGACTGTGTATATTCAAGGTGGACAATGTGATGATCATACTGCATTTGTCTTTCTGTGCCTGGTCTATTTCATTTAGTATAATATCCTCCAGGGCCATCCATGTTTTCACAAATGGTGGAATTTTTTTATGGCCAAATAAAACACACACACGCCCAAACCACATATACACACGTACATATATACACATGCATATGCAAATTTTCTTTATCTATTCATATATCAACAAACACTTAGGTAATTTCCCTAAGAGCTTATCTTTTCAGGCCAGACTGGACCATTCACTCAAGTTGTTGCGAGGTAGCGTCCCAGTCAGGACCAATCAGACCACCAAAGGTGTTAAAGGAGAGTCTTTATTACTGGCCAGTAAGACTACACAGGCATGAGAGCCAAGTACAGTACTTGACTGCCCTCCAGCATTTTCTTATATAGGGTAAGATACAATACAAACTCAGGGTGAAACTGAGGTTCCCATGGCAGGTTTCATAGCAGGGGTGGGAAGCCTCTGTGGTTCCCATAGTATTCAGGTACGTCAAGCAAGCCAAGCATATCAAAAGTACAGAGGCAAGAATAGGCGGTTAGCAAGATAACAATAACACAATAAGTTACAATATATTATTACGACAATCC
>PVJS01063044.1:0-10578 GCA_004027185.1 Glis glis | reverse complement strand
TCAAAATAAAGCATAAAAAAATAGGGCCGGGGATGTAGCGCGGAGGTAGAACGCCCCTGCATTCAATCCCCAGTACCGCAAAAAAAAAAAAAAAAAAGAAATTGTCAGCCGAGCATGGTGGCGCGCGCTTGTAATCCCAGTACTTGGGAGGCTGAGACAGGAGGATCACAGGTTCGATGCCAGCTTCAGCTACTTAGTGAGGCCCTCGGCAACCTAGTGAGACCCTGTTTCAAAATAAAGAATAAAAAATAGGGCTGGGGGTATAGCCCCTGGATTCAATCCCCAGCACCAAAAAAAAAAAAGAAGAAATATAATTGTCTATTGAAAATAAGTCTGCTCTTTCCTAACAGTTTATACCTGGAATTGGCAAACTTTGTCCGTGACATGCCGAATGATACATATTGTAGATTTTGTGTACCATGCAGTATCTGTCACAGCTCCTCGACTCTTCTGTTTCAACCTAAAAGCAGCCATGGACAATACAAAAATGAATCTTCTAATCAAACTTTACTTATGTACATTGAACTATAACCTTCATATAATTTTCCCATGTCCCCAAATATTCTTTTTAATTTTTCAACCATCTGAAAATGTAAAAACCATTCTGGCTCACAAGCCATACATAAACAGGCAGTGAGCTGGATTTAGCCTACAGGCCATACATAGCTTCCCATCCCCAGATTTATACCAAAAACTACCGTCTCCAAATACAAAAACAGCCCCTTTTGTATGTTTATTGCTAATGAAGATGTTTTGTCAGACCTACTACATCTTTTAAATAACTTATTAGTATACATTGCCAAAGTTAATTGCCTGTGACGTTTGGCATATATTTCTAGTAAGAATTCTTAAATAATTGGCTACAAGGAAAAAGAAGAAATGCCATATTTTAAACCATTTTTGCAAAATAATTAAATAACAAATACATGAAACTAAACATCTTTTGTTCTTGGTAGAAATGGAAACTTTAGAAGACCATCCAGTATTTGATCCAGCCATAAAAATTTCACATCAACAAAATGAAAAGAAAAAGCCTCCTCAGGCCACAGAAGGAGAAAGTGCTTTGAACTTTAATTTATTTGAAAAATCTACAGTAGAAGAGAAAGGTAAAATGAAGGGAAAGTTGGCGGGGCGTCGTTTTGAGTAACAAGATATCGAAGAATATATAAGTGGCATGAAGTTATACCTTTACAACCTTTTTAAAAAAGTAATAATTATGATAATTTACTTGCATAGCATTTTGTAATTACAAATAACTTGCCTCAGTCTCATCTCTCCACGCCATTCTCCAAACTCTTGCCAGTTATCTTTCTATAACACAGATATAAATGTGAGTTTCCTGTTAAAACAAACAACTCTTTTTATCTTTCTCAAAGGTGCTAGGAGCCAGGCGTGGTGGCGCACGCTTATAATCCCAGTACTTGGGAGGCTGAGACAGGAGGATCTGGGTTCGCGGCGGGCCTCAGCTACTTAGTGAGGCTCTCCGCAACTTAGTGAGACCCTGTTTCAAAAATAAAGAATAAAAAAATAAGGCTGCGGGTGTATCTTGGAGGTAGAATGCCCCTGGGTTCAATCCCCATACCACAAAAGAAAAAAAGGTGCTAGGGATTGAACCCAGGTCTTGAGCATGGTAGGCAAGTGCTTTACCACTGAGCTACATCCCCATGCCCTCTGTTCAATACCTTTATGACTCTGAACCTCCTGACACCAATAACAAAAGCAAACCCTTTAGCATGGCATTCAAGATCCTTTGCATTCTACTACTCTGCCACAATCTACTTTTCCACCTTGTTTTCCCAACTATATACTTCAGAACATTTGTTGGTTCACTGTTCGATTACTTTGTTCATCCTGCTATCTCCTGCTGGCCATCCTGTCCCTGCCGTCAAGGTGTAACTCAAACAGCACCTCTTCTTTAAGCCTTCCCTAACTCCTTCCATCCCACCAGACATAAGTGATTATGTGTTGCTATGTGCTCCTGAATAAATTATTGATACAGCTAGTATAGTATTTACTAGATTATATGTTATAGTTTAGTCCTACACTAAATTGTTAATTTCAGAAGTATCCATTCTTTCAGTAATGTTTATTGGATTCCATATTGTGCAAAATGGCAAGTGCTGTATATACTGTGTGTACAGTAATGAACAAAATAACCCAGTCTCTGCCCTCTTTATATGTATAGTCCAAGTAGGGTCGGGCGTGGTGGAGCACTCCTGTAATCCTAGTACTTGGGAAGCTAAGACAGGAGGATCACAGGTTCAAGGATAGTCTCAGCAAGTAGTTGATGATCTCTCTCATCAACCTAGAGAGATCCTGTTTCAAAATAAAAATAAAATAGGGCTGGGGGAAGCCGGGCATGGTGGCGCACGCTTGTAATCCCAGTACTTTGGGAGACGGAGACCAGAGGATCCGGGTTCGCGGCCAGCCTCAGCTCTCTCTCTCTCTCTCTACCTAGTGAGGCCCTCCGCAACTTCGTGAGATCTGGTTTCAAACTAAAGTATAAAAAAAATATGGCCGGGGGTGTAGCGTGGTGGTAGAACCCCCCTGGGTTCAATCCCCAGTACCGCAAAAAAAAAAAAATAGGGCTGGGGGTGGGGTGTAACTCAGAGGTAGAATGCCTCTGGGTTCAATCCCCAGTACCACAATAACAAAACAAATAGTCCAAGTAGGGAAGGTAAGCTTTAACTATACATAAATAGATGTGTAATTTCAAATTATGATGCACTGTCAAAGAAACCTGACTTTTTTTTTTTTTTTTTTTGCGGTACCGGGGATTGAACCCAGGGGTGTTCTACCTCGGAGCTAGACCCCCAGCCCTATTTTTTATTATTTATTTTGAAACCGGGTCTCATGAAGTTGCGGAGGGCCTCACTAAGTAGCTGAGGCTGGCCGCGAACCAGGATCCTCTGGTCTCAGCCTCCCAAGTACTGGGATTATAAGTGTGCGCCACCATGCCCGGCTCGAAACCTGACTTTTAATAATAGTAATACCAGGGTATCCTAATTTGGATTGGAGAGTCCTGGTTTACGACAGTAGCTCTGAGATCTGACAGATGATTAGGTGTTAGCCTTGTGGCAAGATGGTGGAAAGAGCCTCCAAAGAAGGGAGACAGCACATTAGAAGTCTGAAGTGACAAAGAGCTTATATCAGCACTATTCAACAGAATTTTTTATGATGGAAATATTCTATATCTGTGCAATCCAGTGTGGTAGCTACTGGCAAAATATGAGTGTTGAGCACTTGAAATGTAACTAGTATATCTTAGAAACTGAAATTTTAATTAATTCACATTAATTAGCCACATGGAGCTGGTGGCTACTGTATAGGAGCCTTTGAAGAACTGATCACATCATGGTGGCCATGAGGAAAGAGTGGCAACTGATAGGTACTGATGTGCCATAGAAGGTTTTTAGCCATATTAAAGAATTTGTATATTACTTTATCTATCACAGCCGTTGAGGGGATGGTAGTGATGGCAGTGGTCACTGTTAAGCAGAAAAATAACATCTGATTTGTAATTTTTTCAATAATTAGGTGCAGGATATCCTATCAAACACTGTCACTCAGATATTTTACAAGAATACCAAGTTCCTCAAGATTTTGTTTTCCTTTTCAGCACTGGGGATTGAGCCAGAGCTTCGCACATGCTAGGCAAGTGCTCTACCACTGAGCTACATCCCAAGCCTCCCTTCCTTTTAAGTTTTATTTTGAGATAGGGTCTCACTGAGTTGCCCAGGTTAGCCTCAAACTTGTGTTCCTTCTGCCTCAGCATCCCCAGCAACTGGGATTAATTGGACTGTACTACCATGACTAACAAGATAATTTCTTTGAAAGATTCAGAATTTTTTGTGGTCAGTCTATTAAGGAGATTGCATCACTTACAGAAAAGCAATTTTTTCTCCCTGCCCTTTCTTCACCTATTCTTTTCCAAAAGTGCTATTCCCAAAGGCAAGAGGACTTTGATCATTCAAAGGACAATTTATGCTTCCACACACCCATTTTAAAAGAGCCAATCTTCATCTTCCATTTTAGATAAAAAGAAAGAACCTCATGATGTAAGAAATTTTGACTATACTGCTCGAAGCTGGACTGGAAAATCTCCCAAACAATTTCTAATTGATTGGGTCAGGAAGAATCTTCCCAAGAGTCCAAATCCTTCCTTTGAAAAAGTTCCAGTAGGTAGATACTGGAAATGTAGGTATGTTTTTCTGGTTCTGTGAATGAACTCTTAGAAAAATGTAAAATGAGGATTTTTTTGTTTCCTGTGAATTGAGTAGACATTTAGGAAACTAATTCCACATCTCAGAATCATAGTACTAATAAATCATTATCCAATGCAGTGCCTTCCATAGAAATATTTGAATAATTAATATAAACTTAAGTTCAGTGGTAATTGATTTTTCATTTTATTGAATCTGATTTCATTAATTTAATTTTTTTTTCTTCTTTGTAGGGTAAGGGTAATCAAGTCTGAAGATGATGTCCTAGTAGTATGCCCTACAATCTTAACAGAGGATGGCATGCAAGCTCAGCACCTGGGAGCTACTTTAGCCCTGTATCGTTTAGTGAAAGGGCAGGTGAGACTTTTTCGGCCTTGGCACTTCAAAAGTCATTTGTGAAGTAATGGGTATGCCAGTTGAGCATCCCTAATCTAAAAATCCAAAATTTTTAAATCTGAATATTTTTGAGCACTGATGATGCCACAAGTAGAAAATTCTACACTAAGAATCTTTATGAACAAATTTTTTAAATATTGTATAAAATTACCTTCGAGTTATGTGTATAAGGTATATATGAAACATAAATGGATTTTGTGTTTAGGCTTGAGTTCCATTACCATGAAATCTCATATATTTGCAAATATTCCAAACTCCAAAACTTTCTGGATGCAAGCGTTTTGGATAAAGGATACTCAACCTATATTAAAACTGTAATACTGAATGTATATATAAAAGTTAGTATTTAATTATAGCCCTCTGTGTTTTCTTTTTACTGACTGCTTCTTCTAATTAATCCTCATTTCTGATTTTGTATAATTTGATTTTCATTCACCCCTAAACAGCTCACTTGTTTACTCCTTAGACCAGAGATCTGAAAGAGACAATTTGATCAGTCCAACTTTTTGGCTATACTAATTTACAGATAAAAATTATTATGCAAGATGGTTGAACTAAAATTTTTAAAAGTTTGTTTTCTTTTAATGTCATATTGTCTCTCAACTTTAAAACATAGACATTGGTTTCATTTTTCAATTTTAGATTATAGTATGTGTATGTAGTATAACTATACACTTCCAGTGTAAGGAAAGATTAAAGTTCTGAAGGAAGCTCTTTAAGAGAACACAACATTCTTTGTAAACTTTGGCTTGTCAGCATTTCTTTATAATAAATATGTGTATCTTTTTTTATAGAAAGTTAGAGCCACTGAAAATTTTAGACTGGAATTAAATAGAACTCTAAAACAGTACTTCTTTTCTAATTTCTGCCAAAGTTTGAAATGTCTTTATTTCCTTCATTTTATAAAATAAGGTATAAACTGTGTTTACTTGATAAATATAACTGTCAATATTAGAGAGATAATTGTGGGTTCTTTTATAGCACAGAATTAGAATGACTTAGGTTCCGTCCAGTGTAGTTCATTTAAAACACTTCAACCCATAACATACAACTGCCAAAATCTCAAAGGAAGCTTTGTATGTTTTAAAAGTGCTTTACGGTGGTGGCTCACACTTGTAATCCCAGTACTTAGGAGACTGAGATAGGAGGATTTCAGGTTCAAGACCAGCCTCTGCAACTTAGTGAGACCCCATTTCAACCTAAAAAATAAAATGGGGCTGGGGGTGTAGCTCAGAGGTAGAATGCCCCTGGGTTCAATCCCCAGGTCCACAAAAAAAAGTGCTTTATGGGTCATTTACATTTCAATATAGTACCGCTGCAGGAATGAATAATAAACATTTATTCAGTAGTTTACTTTGCTTCAGGAATAAGCACTTCATATGTACTGACTTAAAGTTAACCTCAGAGTATGTCTATGAAGGAGGTACTGTTATTAATCTTTTTTTTTTTTTTTTTTTGCGGTACCGGGGATTGAACGCAGGGGCGTTCTACCTCCGCCCTATGCCCCCGGCCCTATTTTTTTATGCTTTATTTTTGAAACCGGTCTCACGAAGTTGCGGAGGGGCTCACTAGGTAGAAAGAGAGAGAGAGAGGAGACAGTAGAGAGAGAGAGAGAGAGAGAGAGAGAGATCGCGCGCGCGCATGCGCGCTGCGGTTGACCGCGAACCCGGATCCTCCGGTCTCCGCCTCCCAAAGTACTGGGATTACAAGCATACGCCACCACGCCCGGCTAGTAATCATTTTTAAATGCAGAAATTGAGGCACAGAGAAGTAACTCCCCCAGAATCACACAGCTAGTAAGAAACCTGAATATGATATGCTATTTGTGAATTTGCATAAGATGCATATATATCCTATAGTAAAATATAACTTACTAATTTACTAGTCAAATCACATTTTAAGAGGAATATATCTATCCTTCTAAATTCTAGTCTATTGAATTTTGCTATCCAATGGTGGAAATAAAATATTTCTGTTCTTTTTCCCTCGTAGTCTGTTCATCAGTTACTCCCTCCCACTTACCGAGATGTTTGGCTGGAGTGGAGTGATGCAGAAAAGAAAAGGGAAGAATTAAATAAAATGGAAACCAATAAGCCACGTGATCTTTTTATTGCCAAACTTTTGAATAAGTTGAAACAGCAGCAGCAACAGCAACAACAGCATTCTGAAAATAAGAGAGAAAATTCTGAAGATCCAGAGGAATCTTGGGAAAATTTAGTTTCTGACGAGGATTTTTCTGCACTGTCCTTAGAATCAGCAAATACAGAAGATTTGGAACCTGTTAGAAACCTCTTTAAAAAGTTGCAAAGCACACCTAAGTATCAGAGACTTCTAAAGGAAAGAGAACAGTTACCTGTATTCAAACATAGGGAATCAATTGTGGAAACTCTTAAAAGGCACCGTGTAGTGGTTGTGGCGGGTGAAACAGGCAGTGGTAAAAGCACTCAAGTACCACATTTTCTATTGGAAGATTTGCTTCTCAATGAGTGGGGAACAAGTAAATGTAACATTGTCTGCACCCAGCCCCGCAGAATCTCAGCAGTGAGCTTAGCCACCAGAGTATGTGATGAATTGGGCTGTGAAAATGGACCTGGAGGAAGGGTAAGATACCATTCAACTCACCTTTGCTGTTGGAATCCAAATGGAACCTGTACCATATTTGAGTTCTGACTATTAATGGTTTGTTCGATAGCACTTTCAAGCACTTTTCATGTTTTCTTTAATAGATAGGATATTATCTCCCTGTCCTTCCTATGAAAAAGTTTATCAGTAATTCTATTGTTAAAATTCTCATATAAAAGAAAAACATTACCTTTATAATTGAATGTTTATATATTACAAACTAAATTGAACATTCAAAAAATATGGACAAATTCAGATTTCACTCTAATATCATATATCTCAAGTTTTTACAAAACTTGTCTGTGGAATGTGTCCCTGAATGATTTTCATTAATTCTGTTTGGTGAGAAGGGAAAAACAATATAGGTGAACATACTAGACTATCAAACCCTGTATTAAAAAAAATGGAAAAAGGACTTAATTATTTATTGTCATGCATTTTGTGTACATATAACTGGCTAACCTAAACCAGAGTGACTGCAAAGGATAGGAGTTCATTTAATCAATTAATCTAGTTAGAAACAAATGTGATGAGTTACAGTTCATACAATTCATATTATTTACTTTGAATTTTTATTTCTGGAGATGATATATAAGGTGTTTGTTGCTAACATGGGTACCTTTTCATTAAAAATTTTTTATTTAGCAAATTGTCTGGTTTTCTGTCATGGAATATAGGAGGTCAGGATAGTTTCTTCCCTGCAGTTATAGAGGGTGACAAACAGGTACCCAAGACAAAGCAATGACTTCAGGAGTAAGAAAGTATGACAGGAGTAGATGGGACTTTAAGACTGCCCTTAGGCGCCACTAGTATGATACCAGCTGCTTTCACTGCTGGCTAGTTTTACAAAATCTTTGTGGAAAAGCAGACTAAGTTATAGAGGCTGCTCTAAAATCCTGTTCCTGGGTGCTTCAGTGTTTTTGCTCCAATATAATTTAGTAAGAAATTAATTCAACATTTACTAATGTTTTCATGATCATATTAATAGTACTTGAAACCAGATGAATAGCTTTTTTGCCTCAACACCTTAAAAATAACAAAGGTTTTTCTGTCTAAAACTACCAAAAGCTGGGTGTGGTGGCACACGCTTGTAATCCCAGTACTTGGGAGGCTGAGATAGGAGGATTGCAGGTTCGCAGCCAGCCTCAGCTATTTAGTGAGGTCCTCTGCAACTTAGTGAGACCCTGTTTCAAAATAAAGAAAAAATAGGGCTGGGGGTGTAGCTCAGAGGTAGAAGCCCCTGGGTTCAATCCCCAGTACTTCAAAAAAATAAAAATAAAACTACCAAAACAAATTTTGTAGCTCTATATAATTGAAGACCATGGGAAAATACTTTTAATAGTATAAATTGCATTAAATAGAGTTAGACTGCTCCATAGAGTAGCAAGATCAGCACCTGTGCTGCACTTTTTTAGAGCCTGCTTTCCAGATTACTTTGAGAATCTAATCTCAGCTTTGTGTTCTCCCTTCAGAATTCTTTGTGTGGATATCAGATCAGGATGGAATCTCGAGCTAGTGAATCTACCAGGTTACTTTATTGTACAACAGGAGTTTTGCTAAGGAAACTTCAAGAAGATGGTCTTTTAACTAATGTGTCTCATGTTATTGTAGATGAGGTGAGTAGATTTATAGTTGTATCTAAATTCCAAATATTTCTGTGTTAAAAAGTGGCACATGACGCATTCCTATAATCCCAGCTACTCAGGAGGCTGAGGCAGGAGGATTGCAAGTTCAAGGCCAGTCCAGGCAATTTACCAAGATCCTGTCTCTAAATAAAACTCAGGGGATGTAGCTCAGTGGTAGAGCACCCCTGGGTTCAATCCCCAGTTCCACCACACAAAAAAAGTTACTTCTAATACTAACATTTTTTGTGCTTACTAAATGCCACATACTTTAAATATAATAATTATTTAATTTTCTGTAACTATTGTTTCATGTTAACTGATTATTTAATAAATGCTTGCTGTACTTTGAACCCAAGGGCATTCTATCTCTGAGCTCTACCCCCAGCGCTTTTTTTATTTTTTGTTTTGAAACCGGGTCTCACTAGGTTGCTGAGGCTGGCCTCAAACCTGCAATCCTTCAGTCTCAGCCTCCCAAGTATTGGTATTACAGGCATGTGCCACCACGCCCAGCTAATAAATGTTCTTCAATATTTGCTGTGTGCTTGATGCTGTTCAAAGGAATATGAACACACACACACACACACACACACACACACACTCAATCCTTCTAGCAACCCAACGATGTATATTATCTTTATTTTATAGCTGATGAAACTGAGGTACATAGACATTAAATAGCTTACTAAGTTCACATAGCCAGTAAGTTCTGCAACCAGAGGTTCAAACCCGGACATTCTGGTAGTAGCCTGTGATCTTAACCAATATGCTGCCCCTCAGCTACCAGATTTAGTTGTTAAAGGCTCTGCTCTCTTTTACAAAAGCAAAAAAAAAAAAATGATCTATTTGTCATTTTCTCTCTACTTGTAGGGTTTTTTTTGTTGTTGTTGTTGTTGTTGTTTTTGCAGTACTGGGGATTGAACCCAGGGGCATTCTACCTCCAAGCTATACCCCCAGCCCTATTTATATTCTTTATTTTGAAACAGGGTCTCACTAAGTTACGGAGAGCCTCACTAAAGTAGCTGAGGCTGGCCGCGAACCTGCGATCCTCCTGTCTCAGCCTCCCAAGTACTGGGATTACAAGCATGCGCCACCACGCCTGGCTTTACTTGTAGTTCTTCTTGAATCAAATTTTAATGCACACTTAAATTGAATCATGCCAATTTAATCTTGAATTATGCCAATTTAAACATTACAATTATTTGTAGTTGTAATTTGTTGTGTTTTTTTAAATTTTGAAACAGGGTCTCACTAAGTTGCTGAGGCTTGCCTCAAACCTGCAATCCTCCTGTCTCAGCCTCCCAAGAACTGGTATTACAGGTGCACCACCATGCCTGGCACTTGTGTATCATTTTTCAAGAAGAGATAAGATATAGCATTTTTTTATTTGTAAGGTACTAAAATTTTCTCTGATGTAAAGTTTTTGTGACTATTCACTAAATTCAGAAAGCAATAGTGGAAATTTTGTCATTCATTGATTTTTAATTAATAGACTACATATAAATTATTTGGTTATTTTCGTCCTTTTGGTTAGGAAATATTAGAATAATAAAATAAAAATTATAACCTGATATCCAAGATAAAAACAGTATTAACATGTAATCTATGTATTTATATGTATGTATATTTCATATAATTATTTTACATTATGTTTCTTTTACATTATGTCTTTTTTTTTTTTTTTTTTTTTTTTTTTTTTTTTTTTTTTTTTTTTT
>PVJS01063043.1:0-10586 GCA_004027185.1 Glis glis | reverse complement strand
AGAGAGAGAGAGAGAGAGAGAGAGAGACAGGGATAGAGAGAGAGAGAGAGAGAGAGAGAGAGAGAACTGAGGCTAGCCGCGAACCCAGATCCTCCGGTCTCCACCTCCCAAAGTACTGGGATTACAAGCGTGTGCCACCACGCCCAGCTCTGATTTTTTTTTTTCATACTAACCGTACTTAATGAAGACAGCAACTATCAATTAAATGCGTCATATGGAGGACAGATTTTTTTTCATGCAACGGTGACGGCATCTTGACTAGCCACTGTCTTACCTGGCATCTCTTGTGCCCAGTTGACACCACTGAAATCGGGCTCCACCAGGCGTGGTGGTGCACACCTGTAATCCCAGCACTTGGGAGGCTGAGGCAGGAGGATTGCAGGTTCGAGGCCAGCCTCAGCAATTTAGCGAGATTCTCAGCAACCTAGCAAGACCCTGTTTCAAAACAAACAAAAAAAAAAAATAAAAAGGGCTGTGGGTATAGCTTGGAGGTAGAATGCCCCCGGATTCAATCCCCCAATCTCAAGTAACACACACACACACACACACACACACACACACACATACACAAAGAATAAAGAAAAGAAATCAGGCTGCAAAGAGCCTAGAAAACATGGTCTTTGAGAAAAGTTTTTCTCTGACCAAAATGGAGACTGAATTACAAGCATCGCCGTCATCTCTAAAATTACCAGTCAAGGCTAGAACAAAACAGACCAGAACGATCGGGAGGCAGTGAGTTCCCATCACTGCAGGTCATCAAGCCCGGGCGGGGTGACGCATGTGGTGGGGGATGCAAGTGCCCCCGGGGGCTTGGACTATTATATTGCCAAGGTGATGTCTTCCATGTGGGCTTCTAAAATAGTAAAGATATTCAAACATATGCACACAAACAGAAACATGATATTCCAAGAATTACATAGATTGTGTTAGAGATTTGCCTCCAAATTTTTTTGGGACGCACGCGCGTGTGAAGATGCTTGCTTTCGCGGGGCGCCATCCCACTGGCTGTGATGCCAGCACGTCAGGCTGATGAGCCACATCTAAGGAGGTTTGCTTCACAATTTGGTTGGGACGGTCTATTTCTTTGTGCATTCTGTTATTTTTATGTCACTAATTTAAAATTTTATGAAGCCTCCTCCCATATATTTCCCCCATACAGCTATCTAAAAAGCACATACACGACACAGAGACTAATTTTTTCTTGTCATTTATGTCCTTTGCTTCGCCAATTTATTTACAGATTTATGGTTCACTGCCTTTCACGGTTTGAAAATTAATGCTAAATCAATACTTTGTGTAAATTTATTATGATTTCACTGTAAATTATTTTGCAATAGATTGTTTGACTGATGTGGTCTCAAACTCCATTGTATATAAATGAAAACATTAAGCAAGTCGAAGGCATAAAATCAGCTCGCACCCTAATATAGCAGCTTTTGAGTGAGAAACTATATAGCATTTTTATGTAGCATATGGGGAAACTGTGCAGCATGGGCGTTTTTAGCCTGAATTCTACAGTTGTACTAAATCTAACATGTCAGTCTCTAGCCACAATCCAGCCAGATTGAAAGTGCTAAGTTTTCGCTGCTGCAGTGAAGGCTGAATTCTCAAACATGGTGGTGTTCGAGGAAGCCCATCTTCAGAAAGCAAGTCTAGACGATTTAGCATCTATACATGGAAATCATCTTAACTACTGGGTATTCCAAAATGTAATTTTCTTTCACATTCAGAAGTCTTTCCAAAATTGCTCTAATGTTTTAAGCAAGCTATCATCTTTTAAGTAAAAGAAAATTATCACTATGATGTGGAGGGGGAAAAAAACAACCTTTGAATTCTGCTCACGTTACCAGGGCTTACCTTTGATTTCTTACATAGCTTTCTCCTTTTGACAAATGGTGAGCTGGAAACCGCACCGTCGACTTACACAAGGAAGAAAGCACGTGTAAGAGCCCTCGTAGTTCTTACAGACACATGTCATAACTCAGTGGATTTTCACAAAGTGAACACATAATCCCCGACCAGACCAGACCAGACACAGAATGCTCGCGCTTCCCAGAAGCCCCTCACACACTTGTCTGCAGTCGCTCTTCACTCTCTCTAAGGTAACCACCGTGACCTCCGCGCGGCGGGCTGCCTGTGCCAGCCTCTAGGCTTGCCGCAGACGGGACAGTCCCTTCGTGCTTTGTGGGTGACGCCTCTCACTCAGTTCGGGTCTGTGAGCTAAAGCTACACTCTCGCGTGCACTTTGCCCCTCCTCCTTGCTGTGTTCCGTTCAGACGTCCCCCAGTTCATCCGCTCTACTGTTGGTGAGCATCCTTCCTACATTTTGGTTATTACAAATAGTGCTGCTGTGAGCATTCTAAAACATACCTTTTAGTGAATAGAAGAATATATTTTTGTTGAGTATAAATCAAAGTACTATTTTAATTCTCTTTTATGGGGGGTACTGGGGATTGAATTTAGGGGTGTTCTACCTCTGAACTAGACCCCCAGCCCCATTTTTATTCTTTATTATTTTATTTGATTTGATTTTCAGTACTGGGGATTGAACCCAGGGGTATTCTATCTCTAAGCTACACCCCAGCCCTATTTTTTATTCTTTATTTTTGAAACAGGGTCTAAAGTTGTGAAGGGCCTCACTAAGTAGCTGAGACTTGCCGCGAACCTTCGATCCTCCTGTCTCAGCCTCCCAAGTACTAGAATTACTATTCTTTTTTTTTTTTTTTTTTTTTTTGCGGTACTGGAGATTGAACGCAGGGGCGTTCTACCTCCGCGCTACACCCCCGGCCCTATTTTTTTATACTTTAGTTTGAAACCGGGTCTCACGAAGTTGTGGAGGGCCTCACTAAGTAGAGAGAGAGAGAGAGACAGGGAGAGAGAGAGAGAGCTGAGGCTGGCCACGAACCCGGATCCTCCGGTCTCCGCCTCCCCAAGTACTGGGATTACAAGCGTGCGCCACCACACCCAGCTCTTTATTTTTTTTTAAACAGGGTCTCACTAAGTTGCTGAGAGTCTCACTAAGTTGCCAAGACTAGTCCTGATCCTGCGATCCTCCTCTCTCAGCCTCCCAAGTACTGGGATTACAGGTGTGTGCCACCATGCCCTGCTATTTTTTTGGGGGAGGGGGAGTACTAGAGATGGAACTTAGGGGTGGTCTACCACTGAGCTATACCCCCAACCCTTTCTATTTTTTATTTTGAGACAGTGTTTCCCTAAATTGATGAGGCTGGCCTCAAACTTGCAATCCTCCTGCCTCAGCCTCCCAAATTGTTGGGATTACAGGCATGCACCACTGCGCCCAGCCAAAATATTATTTTAAGTCCACAAAGTTCTGGTTAAAACATTCTCTTCTCCCCCTCCCATCTAATATGTGCTCAGTCTTATGGACAATGACATCTTTTTACTTTCTTTCTCCCCCACCCCACTGCCATTGAGCTAAACCCCACCCTAATGACATCTTCTCCCTAGTCATGATGTTAGGAAGGCAGCCTATGGTTTTTCTGATATAGGAAGGACATGACATTTCAAAACATCCTAGTAATGCAACTGGAACATATGTAGGTCTTTATGGATTTAAAGCCTTAACTCAGGAGTATAGACATTAACTTTCTTTTTATATCACTGTACTTCATTTCTGTTTTGAGCCCCCATTCTATCCAATGGCAGGAACAATGAGGGTGGGTGCGGAACGCCCTCCCCACCTGTCCGGCCTGCACCTACACTCCAGAGGGACGCCTGAGGCTGGGCCCAAAGTGCCCCAGACAGGGCCTTCTTGCCTGAGCTGCTGGCGACCGGCACTTTCCTGGTCCTGGCTGCGAAGCCTCTCCGGTCTGCTGGGCCTTTATCTAGGGTAGCGTGAGCGGGCAGCCTGGGCACTCTCAGGCCCGCTGCCTGCACACTCCATGCCACTCACAGCTCCCTTCCCTTGTCCCACACCTTGCAGGCCCACAGACACTGTTAACCCGGAGTGGAGGGGGCAGCCTGGCTCTTCAGCTATCCTTCCAAATCTATACTGATGGCATCAAATCTGCACCAAGAATCTTCTAGGCCTTAGGTTTTTGAAACTCAAAAGCCCAGGTTCCTATAACTCAAAAGCATTTCAACTGTAGCCTCCTTTGCTTGAGGCAATGACTAGTAAGAAGGCAGGGAGGAGGAGGAGGAAGAAGAGGAGGTGAAGGTGGAGGTAGAGGAGGAGGAAAGGAGGAGGGGGAGAAGGAGAAAGGGGAAGGAGGAGGGGAGGAGAGGAGAGGAGGGGAGGGGGAAGGGAATATTGCTCCACTGCTTAAACACGTGTTTCAGGGCCGCGGACGTAGCTTAGTGGTAGAGCACTTGCCTAGCGTGCGCAAGATCCTGTGTGTTTCATTCCATTATTTTCTTGGACTCCCTTCATAACTTTTGATTAAAAAAAAAACATGAAGCTGGGCATGGTGGCACACGGTCATAATCCTAGTACTTGGGAGGCTGAGACAGGATGACCGCAGGTGTGTGGCCAGTCTCAGTTACGTAGTGAGGCCCTCCTCAACTTAGTGAGACCCTGTTTCAAAATAAAGAATAAAAAAAAATAGGGCTGGGGGTGTAACTCGGAGGTAGAATGCCCCTGGGTTCAATCCCCAGTTCCACAAAAAAAATAAAGAAAAAGAAAAAGAAAAAGAAAAAAACATGAAACCTTTCACAATAGTATTTCAAATTTACCATGATTGTAAGTGGACTTGCATCAGGTTGAATTCAGTGCAGACTTTGGGAAAATTGATAGCTATTTGTTGTTTCCAGCAAAGTTTCAAAATTCAGGAGAAAAGAACATTGAGTAGGCGGGTGTAGTGGCGCACAACTGTGATCCTGGCGCTTGGGAGGCTGAGACAGGAGGGTCAAGGCCAGCAAAGGCCTGCAGCAACTTAGCGACACCCTAGAAAAATAAAGAAGAAAAAAAAGAAAGAAAATTGAGTAATAGCAAACTATTACTAGTTACCATTTCTTTTTGTGTGTGTGTGTGGTACTGGGGATTGAACCCAGGGGCATTCTACTTCCAAGCTATACCCTCAGCCCTATTTTTTATTCTTAATTTGAACCAGGGTCTCACTAAGTTGCAGAGGGTCTCACTAAGTAGCTGAGGCTGGCTGCGAACCTGCGAACCTGCGATCCTCCTGTCTCAGCCTCCCAAGTACTGGGATTACAAGCGTGCGCCACCACGCCTGACTACTAGTCACCATTTCGTAAGCCCACAGCCTATGCCAGGTGCATAAACACTCCATGTATTTCCTTGTTGGATTTTTGTAGCAACCCCACGAAGGAGGGTATCATTCCTTATTTTTATGTATGGACAAACAGAGGCACAGGCAGGTGCACTAACATGCTCAAGGTCACAGGACTAGGATTTGAACCATTCACCCAAGGACCTACACGGAAGCAAGGGGCAATTCAAATAACCCCCAGGTTACACTACCACGATATAGAGAAAGGAGAAGATCTGGAGAATTTGCTATTTTTTTTTTCTTCATTAAGACACAAAAATCCAGGACGAAGGGCTCTTTCAAAGAAGAAAAGCTGACCTCTCCTTAGTCCTTCCTTCTGGACGCTCGTTCCAAGATATTATATACACTAGGATCTACTGTGTAAATAGTAGAATGAATTGACTGAACTATTTGTTACAATCTCTAAGGTTAATTTGTAACATATAAAATTACACGCAAGCAGCCATTGAAAATGTTTGCCGAAGGCTCCTTAACTAAGGTTGATAAAAAAGCTAAACAGTATGTGGACAGAAACATGAAACGTCCACATCCACACAGCAGACATCCCAAGTGCTACTACAGCGAATATCTTTAATGAAACTTAAGTTTAATTAATGCCTTAAAAAATGAAAGCAGCTGGTTGTTTTAATACTATCAATGAGAAAGCTTTGATTTTTAAAGCACTGGGTGGAATTAAAAGACTGTTTGGAGCTGGGTGTGATGGCGCACGCTTGTAATCCCAGTACTTGGGAGGCTGAGACAGGAGGATCCCAGTTCGCGGCCAGCCTCAGCTACTTAGTGAGGCCCTCTGCAACTTAGTGAGACCCTGTTTCCAAATAAAGAATAAAAAATAGGGCTGGGGGTGTAGCCTGGAGGTAGAACGCCCCTGGGTTCAATCCCCGGTACTGCAATAAATAAATAAATAGCCAGGAGGGGTGGTGCACCTGTAATCCCATTACTTGGGGGCTGAGACAAGAGGATCACAGGTCTGGGGCCAGCCTTAGCAACTATTTGAGACCCTGTTTCAAAATAAAAAATAAAAAGAGCTGGGGATGTAGCTCAGAGGTAGAACGCCCCAAGTCCTAGCCCCAGTACTGAATAAACAAATGAAGTACTGATCCGCACTACACCATGGACAAACCTTGAAAGCTTTATGCTGAGAGAATGAAGTAAGTCACCAAAGATAAACATCACACAGTGCATGGTGCCATCCCTAGGGAATGTGCTGGAATTCTTCTGAGCATGCCACCTGTTTTCTGTCAAGACCCTTCCTAAACTAGGGAGACAAAGCCCCTGCTATCCTAGAGCTCTCATGGTCCAAGACAAGAAATCAACTAGTGAGAATGTTCCAAGCAGAGGGGAGGGATGTGCAATGCTGCTGTTGCAGACAGAAGCTCTTCTCATGTAGAAAGACCAGTGTGGCCGACACAGAATGACTCAGTGGGAGTGACAGGAGAGGACGGCAAGTCCCAGCAACTTGGGAGGCTAAGGCAGGAGGACAGCTTCAGCCCAGGAGTTCAAGGCCAGCTTGGGCAACATAGCTAGACCCCATCTCTCTCTCTCTCTCTCTTTCTCTCTTTTTTTTTTTTTTTTTTTGTGCTGGGGATTGAACCCAGATGCATTCTTTCTCCAAGCTACATCCCCAGCCTTTTTTTGTAACAGGGTCTTGCTAAGGTGCTGAGAGCCTCACTAAGTTGAAGAGGCTGGCTTCAAACTTGTGACCCTCCTGTCTCAGCCTCCTAAGTACTGGGATTACAGGTGTGTGCCACCACCACGCCCGATGCTAGATCCCATTGAGAGGGAGGGAAAGGAGAGGAGAGGAGAGGAGAGGAGAGGAGAGGAGAGGAGAGGAGAGGAGTTAAGTTGTGGCAGGGCTGGATCATATAAAGTCATGCATACTATTAAATTTTTACTTGTCTGGTATCTTTGGCTACATATAGGCAAAACGTGTAAATAAAGACACAACTTTTAGTGTTTATAATGTAATCTGTTATTTTGCATTCTTGATTTTAAAATCCCATTCTTTTAATTATAGAAACGTTGAGTATGTTCAGGACAAGAAATGACTTAGTTCTGACTCATGAACTATGGATGAATTTAAGCAATCAAATGTATTCCCACGTCCTGAACTGAAACATATCTACACGTAAGTCATTAACGAAGACAAATCAGGACGCGAGATTCATGATCTACTTTCTTTCCCACCATCCAGCCCCTCAAAGGAAAGATGTCTTTCATTCAGAGCTCTGGGTTTGGTTTTCCTTCTTTATTTACTTTGCTTGTTTCTTGGGGGGAGAAAAGAGTTTATTTTATTTATTTATTTATTTATTTATTTATTTATTTATTTATTTATTGGGGTACCGGGGATTGAACCCAGGGGCATTCTACCTCCGAGCTACACCCGAGCCCTATTTTTTATTCCTGGGAGGTTGAGACCGGAGGATCCGGGTTTGCAGCCAGCCTCAGCTACTTAGTGAGGCCCTCCGCAACTTAGTGAGACCCTGATTCAAAATGAAGAATAAAAAATAGGGCAGGGGGTGTAGCTCAGAGATAGAAGCCCCTGGGTTTAATCCCCAGTACCACAAAAAAAGAAAAATATTGGAATTCTATATACTTTTCATAGCTTCTCCCTAATAAAATCATTGTGGGTATTTATATGCCCCTTCTCAGAAATCTTTGGGCAGCCTGGTAGTTTTATCTTTATATGAAAGCCAAAGAATAAACTAGAAATATATTAAATATGGGGGAAAATTAAAGATCATACCCAAAGAAATCAGTTGAGAATCAGTTGTGTGTGTGTGTGTGTGTGTGTGTGTGTGTGTGTGTGTGTGTAGTACTAGGGATTGAACTCAGGGGCGTTCTACCTCTGAGCTACACCCCAGCCCTTTTTAGTTTTTGTTTTCAAACAGGGTCTCGCTAAGTTGCTGAGGCTGGTCTCAAAACTGCTGTACTCCTATCTCAGCCTCCCAAGTACTAGGATTACAGGTGTGCACCACCACACTTGGCTTAAGAATCAGTTTTAAGCCTACATGACGCACAATTAATATTTTGTGGAGCAAACCTCTATAAAAATAAATATCAAGGGCTGGGCGTGGTGGCACAGGCTTGTAATCCCAGTACTTTGGGAGGCAGAGACCGGAGGATCCGGGTTCGCGGCCAGCCTCAGCTCGCGCTCTCTCTCTCTCTCTCTCTCCCTGTCTCTCTCTCTCTGTCTCTACCTAGTGAGGCCCTCCGCAACTTCGTGAGACCCGGTTTCAAAATAAAGTATAAAAAATAGGGCTAGGGGTGTAGTGCGGAGGTAGAGCACCCCTGGGTTCAATCCCCGGTACTGCAAAAATAAATAAATAAATACATAAAAATAAATAAACAAATAAATAACAAGCTGGGCATGGTGGTGCACGCTTGTAATCCCAGTACTTGGGAGGCTGAGACAGCAATTTAGTGAGGCCCTCAGCAACCTAGTGAGACCCTGTTTCCAAATAAGAAATAAAATAGGATCAGTCTGGGGGTATAGCTCGGAGGTAGAATGCCTTTGGGTTCAATTCCAAGTACCACAAAAATAAATAAATAAATAAATAAATAAATAAATAAATAAATATCTTTGAATCTATGTGTGTGGGGATGGTACTGGGGATTGAACTAAGAGGGGTTCTACTACTGAGCTATACCCCAATCTTTTTTTTTATTTTGAAACACAGAGTTACCATGCACTGGCCTTGAACCTGTGATCCTTCTGTCTCAGCCTCCCAAGTACTAGGATAACAGGCATATGCCACTATGCCCAGCAAAAGTAAATATCTTAATTATTTCTTCCTACCATTTTTTTTCTTCAGTGCTGGGGATCACACCCAGGGTCATACATGTGCTGGGCAAATGATCTACCACTGAGCCTCAGGCCCAGTCCTCCCTCTCCCTACATCTTTTTTTTTTTTTCTTGGTACTAGGGATTGAACTTAGAGACATTCTACCTCTGAGTTACATCCCCAGCCCTATTTTATTTTTTATTTTGAAACAGGGTCCCAGTAGGTTGCTGAAAGTCTCACTCAATTGCTGAGGTTGGCCGCAAATCTGCAATCCTCCTGCCTCAGCCTCCCAAGTACTAGGATTACAGGTGTGTGCCACCATGCTTGGCTTTCCTATATCTTATAAATACTATCATCAAATCCATTTAATATTGAAAATAAATTATGTCATGCTGTGGGTATAGGTATTGAGCCCAGGGGCATTCTACCTCCGAGCTACATCCCCAGCCCTATTTTTTATTCTTTATTTTGAAACCAGGTCTCACTAAGTTGCAGAGGGCCTCACTAAGTAGCTGAGGCTGGCTGTGAACCTGCGATCCTCCTGTCTCAGCCTCCCAAGTACTGGGATTACAAGCGTGGGCCACCACACCCAGCTTAGATTTTAAATAAAGAATTGTCAGATTAAGAGTCAAAATTCTACAGTATAAATTCACTGGCAAGGGACTGCTATACAATCTTTTAAAAATACTAGTATTCAATTTATTTACTCCAAAGAATAGGACAATGAAGAGTCATAATCTCTTCAATCTTAATTTTTCCACCTGTGAAAGTATATACTGGTTTGGATTTAGACATCTAATTCCTAGCAACAAATGCTTGTGCGCTCCCAGTTTCTGACTGATTAGAGCGCCCTCATGTGTGTGTTTGCTATAATGTTTTAGCTATCTGAAAAAGTACTACTAATCTCAGCAGAAAGACAATTAATAATGCCTTTATTTTTGTATTTAAGATAGCTTCAAGGATCACTCAGTAAATGCTAAAGAGTGTGGTCAATTTTACTCAAGTTCACTATCCAACTTTTCATATGCCCAGTTTTAGTCTAAAGCAATGAAGTTACATTGTTTGGGTTTACATTTTAATGACTTAAAGGGTCTTTTTCCCTTAGCACTTCTAACTTTAAATTATTACTTATAATTTTTTCATTATAATATTATCTTATTGTAATGCCTAAAGTAAAACATAATCAATTAAGTCATTAGTTATAATATGTGAGAGCTTGACATCACATTTTCAGGGTTGGATAATAGCTCAAGGGATAAATCCCAACTCAGTTTTTCCAAATACAAATTTACTTATTGTAAAGAGATTTCATCCTATTCAAAAAGACTACATTGAGCCGGGTGTGGTGGCGCACGCTTGTAATCCCAGTACTTGGGAGGCTGAGACAAGAGGATCGAAGGTTTGCGGCCAGCCTCAGCTACTTAGTGAGGCCCTCCACAACTTAGTGAGACCTTGTTTCGTAGGGCTGGGGGTGTAGCTTGGAGGTAAAATGCCCCTGGGTTCAATCCCCAGTAACACACACACACACACACACACACACACACACACACAAACC
>PVJS01063042.1:0-10583 GCA_004027185.1 Glis glis | reverse complement strand
AAAAAATAGGGCCAGGGGTGTAGCGCGGAGGTAGAATGCCCCTGGGTTCAATCCCCGGTACCACACAAAAAAAAAAAAAACCTCCCTGAAGAGAACGGGTGGGTGCTAACCTAGGTAACTCTGGAAATGAGCAGAGTCTGAAGGACAAGGGAAAAAGGAGCTGTATACAGTTGCCATACTTTAGTTGATAAAGCTGTTTTCCTGGCAGGGGTAGCAATTTTTCAACCACTATACATGTATGCTGGGGTTCAGAGTTAAGCAAATGAATGGCAGATAATAGGATTCATGTTTCTTACTTTCAGAGACAGAGTTTACAAGTAAGTAAGGAGAAAGAGGCTGATTAGAATTAGAAATACTGCTATTAATTCATGTTTGGCTTAATATAGGTACAGACAGTTACATATAGAAATACTAATAAATGCATGGGTTAGCATATACATACATACATATATGTATGTATATGCTATATACATGTATGAAGATAAGATATATATATATCTTATCTTCATTCAGGTGAGAAAGCCTAGAAGCAACAACACTCTAGTAGCAACGAGAACCCTAGCAACCACTGGGGCTCCCAATACCAATCTCCAATAAAAAGAGCCAAGGTTTCTTAGAAAAATGTCTAATTTTAGAACTGAACAGGAATTATACAATGAGTCTGAAATATCTTGTAGTTCTTTTTTTTTTTTTTTTTTTTGCAGTACTGGGGATTGAACCCAGTGGCATTCTACCTCCAAGCTATACCTCCAGCCCTATTTTTTTATTCTTTATTTTGAAACAGGGTCTCACTAAGTTGTGAAAGGCCTCACTAAGTAGCTGAGGCTGGCTGCGAACCCAGATCCTGCAGTCTCAGCCTCCCAAGTACTGGGATTACAAGCGTGTACCATCACGCCCAGCTAACATCTTGTAGTTCTAAAAAATGAGTGAAATAAATAATACAAAATGATAAGGCTACATCAAACGGACTCAGGAGCCAAGTGTTACGGCTCACAATGACCAAAGATGGAACAACTTCAACAACACCATAAGATAACTAGCATTGGATTATAACCCAATGTATAAAATAAATACCAATGAGCATGTATTGATACAAATAAATGAACAAATAAATGGGAGAGATAAAGCAAATACTACATGCAAAAGAATTCTAAATAATGTATGTAGATACTCTTTGTTCAAGGAGGTGGGAGATAACTCCCACTCTTGAAATGACATTCTCCTAAAGATTGCAGTACGGGAAGGGTGGTGGAGTGGGGAGAAATTTTACAGTAGAGAAACCTGACAAATGCTACTTCAGCCAAGGAATGAGGTCAACTCAACGTCAGCAGTCATAAATTATGTTGATAATATGTACCCTTTACCTGACATGGTGAGAATGGCCATTTACATCTGCATTCCTCCTGCCAAAAAGCCATAATCCCAGTCGAATCGGTGAGAAAAATATCAAATGAATCTCAGTTGAGGGAAGGAAATATGAAAAGTACACATATATTGCATTTGATAGCCTGCATGGGATTCTGGAACAGAAAAAGGATTTTAGGCAAAAACTAAGGAAATATGGGATTCAGTTAATCATAATGTATCAATATTGGTTTACCAATTGTGACAAATATATCATAATAAAGTAAGATGTTAATAATAAGGAAAACCGAGTATGTGGTATGTGTAACTCTTTGTTCTGTCTTTACAATTTTTGTAAATCTAAAATGACTATAAAATAAAATATTTATAGCCGGGCGTGGTAGCGCCCGCTTGTAATCCCAGTACTTTGGGAGGCGGAGACCAGAGGATCCGGGTTCACGGCCGGCCTCAGCTCTCTCTCTCTCTCTCTCTCTCTCTCTCTCTCTCTACCTAGTGAGGCCCTCTGCAACTTCATGAGACCCGGTTTCAAAATAAAGTATAAAAAATAGGGCCGGGGGCGTAGCACGGAGGTAGAACGCCCCTGCGTTCAATCCCCGGTACAGCAAAAAATAAATAAATAAATAAATAAATAAATAAATAAATAAAATATTTATTTAAATAAATAGATGCACTAAAATATCCCAAGTAGAGAGATATTCTGCAAAGTGTCTGCCAATGCCATGAAAAACAAAGAAAAACTCAGGAACTATCACAGGTCAGAGAATTAAGGAAACCTGACAACTTAATACAATGTAGTATTCAGGATTGGACCATGGAACTAAAAAGAAACTAGTAGAAAAACTGCGGAAATTCAAGTGAAGTCTGTCATTTAGTTGATAGTATTATACCAATATCAATTTTTTAGTTTTGACAAATATGCCATGATTGTGTAAGATGTTAGAGAAAGCCGGGCAAAGGTATATGGGAACTCTCCATTCTACCTTCCCAACATTTCTGTAAATCTACAATTATTTGAAAGTTAAAGGTTTCTAACAATAATTTTGGCTGCACACTGTATGTGGTGCCAATTATTTGACTTTCTAAAAAAGGCAAAACTAAGGTGAAAACAAAGAGATCGGAGAGCAGCTAGGGATGGAGAGGTGGAGCACACAGGATTTTTAGGGCAGTAAAAATACTCTGTATAATACAGTAATGATGAATATGTTTGATGAATGATTATGAATATGTAATGATGAATGATTATAAATATGTAATGATGAATGGTTATGCATTTTTTTCAAACCCTTAGAATGTACAACACCAAGCAAAAACCTAAGGCAAACCATAGACTTTGGGTAATTATGATGTGTCAATGTAGGGTGCCACTCTGGTGAGGGATACTGATAATGGAGGACACTGCACATGTGTGGGACAGGACAGGGGTGTAGGTATATGAGAAATCTGTGTATTTTCCTCTCAGTTTTGCTGTGAACCTAAACCTTCTCTACAAAACAAAATCTATTAAAAATCTTTTTTAAAAAAAGTGAACCATAAGGAATAACAGATATATGTGGACTGGAGACTGGAATCAAGGTATACTATTACCATTTACCCATTGGAAATATAAAGTTGCTACCTCTGGAATTAACTTGTGTGTGTGTGTGTGTGTGTGTGTGTGTGTGTGTGTGTGTGTATGTCACTGGGGATTGAGCCCAGGGGCATTCTACCTCTGAGCTATACCCCCAGCCCTATTTTATTTTTATTTGGAAACAGGGTCTCACTAGGTTGATGAGAGTCTCATTACTTGCTGAGACTGTCCTCGAACCTGCACTACTCCTGGCTCAGCCTCCCAAGTACTGGGATTACAAGGGTACGCCACCACACCTGGCAAATTAACCTGTTTTTAAGAAAGAGATGACCTCTAAGAGAATAAGGAAGACTGCCCAAGTCATAGTGATCCCCCAATGGAGATGGACATGTAGAAGAATTCAGATGATAAATCTTATCTTAGCATTTGTCTGGGTTCACTTCCAGCAAAAACTTGAGGAATTCTGCTTGTCTTTGAACTCTTGATGGAAAAATCCACCCTCTTAACATTCTCAATAAGAGTGGTCTATTCCAGGCAGTGAGTGTTAAAGACGGATACACAACAATTAATGAGATCACCTTCCCTACATGGTCCGATCATCTGCCCCTTCTACATGCAGGAGGTCTAGGAGCTATTCCTTCCTGAACATGAGGGCAGGCTTTATCACACGGACCTTAGGAAAGCCAACCTTTACAGCAGAGCCATGAACAGCAGAGATTCTATAGGGACTGGGAAGAGTTTCTGAGCCTTTCTTGGCTGAGCTACTCCTCTGGGCTTTTCCCTAGGTAGCTAGAAAGAGATTTCCTGGAATTATTTATGAGGATGTCAGAAGGTCAGCCAGAGTTCTCAGTCCTCACAGTCATTCATTCCTCCTCCCTTACTGGTGTAACAATACCATATGCTGTTTCAAAAGGGTTGCTCACACATACTGGAAACCTGTGCCAACTACAGTGGTAGGTGATGGAGAGCAGGGAGTAGATTCAGAAAAAAAAATGATGATGATGATGATTATGTGATAATGCATATTTCTAATAGGTCAAGCACCATGTTACAGGCACTGACTCATTTAATCCTTAGAATAACAAAATGAGATTGATTTTATCTTGACTTTACAGGTGAGGAAACTACTTCTCCATTCAGGAGGCTGAAAATCATAATAGTTTGTCTAAGGTCAAATAGGAGACATCAAAGTGATTAAGAACATGGTCTTCAAAATCCAGCAGACTTCCAGGTGTAGTGGTACATACCTGTAAGCCCAGTACTTGGGAGGCTGACACAAGAGGATTGCAGGCTCTAGGCCAGCCTCAGCAACTTAGCAAGAACCTGTCTCAAAATAAAAAGGGCTGAGAATGATGTTGGTGTAATCTCATATATACACATTGTTTATGACAGTAATTCCATAGATTCACTTCTCAGTGCTACATGTGGCGGGGGAGGCAGGGGAGGCGGGGGGAGGGACACCAAGAGCTGTGTGCATCTATGTTAACACCAAACTGATACTCATTGTGATGTAAGACTACAATGCACCAATAAAAACATAACAAATAAATAAATAAATAACATAAAATAAAAAGGGCTGGAGGTATAGCTCAGAAGTAGAATGCCCCTGAATTCAATGCCCAGTACCAAAATTAATAAATTAATTAATTAAACAAAATAAAATCCAGCAGACCTAGAATTAAAGCCTAGTTCTGTCTCATATTAGCTATGTGACGTTCAACAACTAATTTTGCCTCCTTGTCGATTGGTCAATAAATAAAGGATAAAATCAGCATGACTTTATTGAGTGTTTTGGTCCATTAATAATATCTGCCACAAGTTTGGGAATGAGAGGGCCCTTCCATGTACCCAGAATTTGCCAACAAATGACAAATGTCTTATAGGCGTAAACTCATTTTATCCTCACAACATAATAAGAAATAAGAACTTTTTATTTTCTTCATTTTACAGTGAGGAAACAGATTTTCAAAGAAATTTAATCAACTTCTTGAAGACCACCCAACAAGTCAATGGTCCAGCCGCAATCAATCCAGTTCTGTCTTCCTATTCCAAGTCTTAACCACTCCTTGTTGTACCCACTGAGCATTACAGGGATTCCAAAATGATCTAAATACCTTCTACGTAACTTTTTTTTTTCATTTAAATTGAGGCCTAACTCAAAAGATTGTCTGTAAAACTTCAAGCTGAAGGAGTCTCAGTTGGATTAAATGGGCCATTCCGTCACTGATGCCGGGAGGATTGGTAGCAGATACCTGGGAAAGCAGAGAGCCTACCCTAGGAAACTATAATGCACTTTGGAGGAAGAAAAGGAAGAGTGGAGGTAGGTGGGAGAGAGAAGACGGAAGGCACAAGAAGCCTGAAGGCCTGGGAATTAGGTTCTTTTGGACTTGGAAACAAACCTACAATTTTCCCAATTAACCTGACCTTGGTTGAGCCCCCTACCAAGAATGCAATGTCTTCTGAGCCTCAGAGCCATGAATGGCAAGGACCAGGATGCTAAATAGATTCCAGCCCCTGAGCCAACGTCGCTCACTGGTAGTAGCTGCAGGGAGAGATGTGTTAAGAAGAATCATGATTCTGCCCAAGTTCAGCTGAAACAAAACAAACAAAAATCCCTTGACCCATTAGTAACGTCCACCACAAGTTAGGGAGTGGGAGGAGCCACATACATTCCAGAATCTGCCATTCCTGCTCAGGGAATGTCAGTCACGACCTGGATGTGTTCTGCAGGAGTTGTTAACTGGGTTCAGGCCCAACAGCGGAGCCAAAATGTCCCGATGGCACCCTGTTTCCGCCTACCTCCCAAACAAGGGCAAAACAGCATTGACAGAAAGAAAGGACCTCATTTGAATTTCTTTGGTTTTAATTATTTTGAAAAGAGAGGCAAGCCATCCATGCCAAGACCCTGTAGGAAGAACTGAAAACCAAAGAGATTCAGGCCAGCTAGAAGGGGTGGGGGGGGGGAGTTCCAGCCAATTAGCCTTCCTTTGTGACACGGCCGCCCTTTATCCCACCCTCCGGAAGCCTTCATAACACTCATGTGTCAACAGGACCTCAGGAGAGGGGAAAAAGCGGTGAGCCAAACCTCAAGAGTGAGAAAGAAAAGAAAAAAAGCAAAATGTGGAATTTCAACCCCAAACTGGACCCTTGTCTGGCTTAACTGCTGTCATTACTTTTTATAGAGCCCTCATTGGGTTTTCCTGACCACCAAGAACTAGTCCCCAGAACTCCAGGGGCCTGGTCTTCCCTTGTGGTCTTGCTAAACAGGCTCATCCTACCATCTCAAAATCTCTTCCACCTCTAACCTCCCCAACTGGGTCAAACTTTCCATTGCTAGACTATTAAAGGGAAAGCAACCCTACTGTTTCCTTTAATGAACAGCTTTTACAGGGTGCCAAATGCCCTTTAAGGAGTCCAGAAGCCCAAAACAGTCTCCTGGGTTCCAGAAACCTGGGCTTAACCCAGAGGCAGCAGGAGGCAGAGACACCAACCCAGAGCCAGGCAAATTAGTCCCCAGGAAATCTGCTTGATCCAGACTGGCAGGAGAGGCGTGAGATACTGGAGTTAACATGAATACTGATCCCAGGCTCTGCTAGGTCCTTGCAGGAATAGACCTGGTCTCTCCTGGGCAGTGGCTCTAGAGAAGGTAGGACAGGAAATCTGTACCACCGGGCTTCTAAAGAAGGTGGAATCTATGAGATGGAAAGTCCTCTTGTACCTCTTGAGCACCATGCTCAAGAGATACACAAAAATAAATATGCACGAAAATAGATATGAAGTAGACTTTGAAACCAGATAAAAACAGAATTGCTCCACTCAATAAAATTACATAAAACATGGAGTTTGAAGAACCATGCAGGATACAAGGTGATAGTGACCAGGAGAGGAGAGAGATTCAATGCAAATCCTGGGGCTGAGGGCTCTGGGGACAGGGAGACCTGATGCTCAAGTTTCAGTTCTTTGCTTTTTGTCAATATAAACTATTCCTGTATCTCCCAACCATATCTCAAAAAGTCAATAAAATCATGTGCGTGTGTGTGTGTGTGTGTGTGTGTGTGTGTGTGTCTGTCTGTCTGTCTGCATGCTTATGCTGCTGTGGCTGTTTGAGTAGGGTTTATGTGCAAACCCAGAAAAGGCCTGAGTTTTACTCTTGGGTCAATTTGCAAAAGAGAAAGCTGTGTGTTGGCAAACTCAGCTTGCAGAGGTTAGAGACCAGGATGACACTGAGTTAAACCCTTAAGAATTGACTAAAATTTCCAGGGCTTCATTCTAAGTGGAAAGTGAATCTAATTGGTGAGTCTCCTTTTCCCTTTCATTTTTTTCTGTATGTTTAAGACAGATTAGGACACTATTCAAATGGTAAGAATTTAAATTAAGGATTTAAACAGATATGGGTCTGAATTCCACATCCACTTTACTGGCTATGTAATTCTAAGTCTCAGTTTCCTAATCTATTAAATGAGAATAAATCTTGCATTTCTTTTAATGATCATTACTTGGAAAGGATCAACGAGATACTCTATGTGAAATGTCTGACATGGTAACTGAAACAATGGCACTCACTGAACGGGGATTGCTCATGTTCACCTGCTACTGGTGGTGATGATGATGGTGATGATGATGATGATGATGATGGTGGTGGTGGTGGCCACTCTCACAATGACAAAACCTGATTACAGAGCTCTAAAGTTAGGGAAAAGGAAAAAGGGAGTAGATAAATAGCTGTGTGAGACAAAAGGAAACAAATCCTGCAGATCTTCTCTACTGATCTTCCCTGGTCTAAGAAGTAGCTTGCCACTGAAATGTGAAGATTGTTTCTAATCGCAATTAGCCTACGTGTGCTGATGCAGGCACCACAGCATGTTGGCCCAGTGTGGTGGGGATATGAAAATAAAGGAATTTTGTGAGTTGGATATGAATTTATGCAGAGAGACAAGTGAATGAGAACTCTGTCCAAAACCTTATCAAACCAAATGTGCTGGGTTTGGCTTTTTTCCCATGCCACCTTTGGTTCCAAGTGAATTATTTTTCTTCCTGGGAGACTACTCACGTGTGTGTGTGTGTGTGTGTGTGTGTGTGTGTGTGTGTGTGTGTGTGTAAAAGGAATATATAAAGAGCATGTAATTATTTTTTTTTTTTTTGTGTGTGTGTGTGTGGTACTAGGGATTGAACCTAGGGGCATTTTACCTCTGAGCTACACCCCCAGTCCTTTTTATTTTTTGTAACAGGTCTTAGTAGAGTCTTGCTACATTGCTGAGGTTGTCCTTGAACCTGTGCTCTTCCTGTCTCAGCCTTCCAAGTACTGGGATTACAAGTGTTCACCACACCTGGCTTAATTCCTAATTTTCTACTCTCAATGCACCCTTTTGGAGAGCAACATCGTTCCCGATACCTCTGACCAGTCTCCTGATGACAGCTACTCTGTGTTTCCTTCTTTTGGTCCAGCTGCCTTCCAGGAGACTTGAATAGAACTTGGCACATACACATTCCCAGGTTATCTTTGTCTTGGGCTCATCATTTTGTTTTCAGTCTGAAAAAGAATGCCTCCCTCAAGCTATAGAAGCCAAAAAGAATTTATTTCCTTCAAAAGAAGTTTCAGGAGTTCCTATCTTGCCGGCTTAGACAAATCCCGCTTGATCACATGCACTGTCTCCTAGTCTCTCCTCACACACACCACGGCCAGGTTTTTAAAGGAGGGTTTAATGTGAAGCGGAGACATTCCAGCTTCACTTTTTCCATCCTCCCTTCAGTACAAAAGCCCTCACTTGGAAAATGGGAGTGCAAATTGTTTAGTTAAGCACAGGATTTCAGATCTTTCCAGGGGGCAATAAGGAAGATGAAAATTGTCCTTGTCTTGAAGACAATTTTGTGTACTGAAAGGGAAAGACCCTTGAGGACAAAGGGAAAAAAAATCAATTGGCTTAAAAAATAAAAATATAAATGACAAACTCTTTTGTAAAAAAAAAAAAAAGGAAAAAGCACCATATTTCATGGCATGATGGACATGACATTGATAAATGTTCTTTTCACTGTCCAAAGTCATTTCTAGGAGATTAGTTTCTCTAAAAACAAATCTACTCAATACTCCATCATCACCAGTGTGTTTCAGCATGTTTTTTTTTTTTTTTTTTGCTAGCTATTAATCTTACTGTTTGTTCTCTCCCTTCTAAGTAGGAGGAAAAAAATCTCATTGTTCAGTGATGTGAAATATAGCTTCCAAATCAGACCTGGCTTTTAGAATCATAAGTGTGTTATCAAAATTTCATTATGCTTTAGTTTACCCACAGGTAAAATAAGAAAATGTCTATATCTAGAGTTGTTTTAAGGATTAAATGAGAAACTGTATTTATAATAGTAGCTAATATTTAGCATATGCAAAGTGCTTTAGATATGTTAATTTTTTAATCCTCCTAGAATCAATCATTCCCTGTGGTATATGCTATTATCAACTTCATTTTGCAGATAAGAATATAGAGGTACAAAAGAGTTAAGCACCTTGTTCCAGGTCCCACTGTAACAGAGAGTACAATGTACTTTGAAAGCTGATGTCCCCCCCAAATTCATGTATCAAAATCCTAACCCCTCAGGTGATGGTGTTAGAGATGAGGCCTTTGGGAGGTGAGTAGGTCTCAAGGGTCCAGGCGTCATGAATGAGATTGGTGCCCTTACCAAAGAGACTGAAAAGAGACCCCTCGCCTCTTCCTGGATCCATGTGAGGACACAGCAAGGTCCTCCTCTAAGAGGAAGTGGACCCTTACAGGACACTGTATCTGCCAGTGCCTGGATTTGGACTTCTAAGGCTCCACATCTATGAGAAATAAATTTCTGCTGTTCATAAGTAACCCAGTTTAAGGTGTATTTGTTGTAGCAACCTGAACAAACTAAGATAATGAGGCAGGTGTGTTTGAAGAGGAAACTGAGAATGTTAATAGATGTATGTGAGCAGAATTAAGGGAACAAGAACAGTAACGGATCTAGGAACTACCCAACAGAGTCATCCTCACCTTCTAGCCTGCAGGGATGAGAGGAAACACAGATATATCTGAAACCAGGTGATGGCTGCATAGATGGGAGAGAAACCCAGCCACTGTCCAAGCCACAGCTGGACAGGAATGAAGAAAGATGAATATCCCGACTCTCTCTTCTCCCACCCTATAATCTCCTGCCAGTACTTCTCATTGATCAAACTCAACTGTAAGCCAGAGTTCAAGAGGCCAGATGACATTGAACTCAGTTAGAGGTCAATGTCACCGAACACAGAGTAAAGCTGAGAATAGACCAGGAAGGGAAAGTGGAGAAAACTAAAACATAGTAGAGATAGGATTCAAATCCACATTCTTAATCACTAGCTTTGTTGCCTCTTGAGTGTAAACCGGTTGTTAGCTTTTTTCCTCCATATCTGCAAAGTCCAGAGTGCCTCAGCTCCTTGTCCACCTTGGAAGTAAACAGCCTTTCACTGAAAGTCATGATTTTCACGAGGAGAGTTCACAGCCCAAGAAGCACAAACAGTTCACCAAAAAAGAGTCCATCCTCATTAGATTCATTCCCAAGCAGCTCCTCTTGATTCTAGCCACAGGGTAACCCATCTTCCCTCATTCTCTATATACAGCAGTGGGACCTTCTTTTTTTTTTTTTTTTTTTTTTTTGCGGT
>PVJS01063041.1:0-10582 GCA_004027185.1 Glis glis | reverse complement strand
CCAGTACTTGGGAGGCTGAGACCGGAGGATCTGGGTTTGCGGCCAGCCTCAGCTACTTAGTGAGGCCCTCCGCAACTTCATGAGACCCTGTTTCAAAATAAAGTATAAAAAATAGGGCCAGGAGTGTAGCTCGGAGGTATAACGCCCCTGGGTTCAATCCCTGGTACCGCAAAAATAAATAAATAAATAAATTAATTAATTAATTAAATTCCCCTGGGTTCAATCCCCAGTACCACAAAACAAATAAATAAAAGGATAAAATAGGGCTGGGGGTGTAGCTCAGTTAGAATGCCCCTGGGCTCCATCCAGTCACGCACGCATGCACGCACACAAAATAGGCTTTCTGGCCAGGCACGGTGGTGCACACCTGTAATCCCAGTACTTTGGAGGCTGAAACAGGAGGATCACAGGTTTGAGGACACCTCAGCAAGTGTTGAGACTCTCATCAACCCAGCAAGACCCTGTTTCAAAATAAAAATAAAATAGGGCCGGTGGTGTAGCTCGGAGGTAGAATGCCCCTGGGTTCAATCCCCAGTACCACAAACTAAATAAATAAATAGGTTCTCTGTTGGTACAATTAATGAATTGGCCCTGCATCTTTCAATAGGCTGCTATTTTTTTCTTTCCCAGAAACTGGATCTTACTATGTTGGCCAGGCTGGACCCAAACTCCTGGGGGCTCAGTGATCCTTCTGCCTCAACTTCCCAAGTTAGCTGGGATTACATGCCCACACCACCATGCCCAGCTAGGCATCAGTAATAGCACAAAACCCCAAATACTGTCTCCTAACAATCTATTATAGAAATGTAAGTATGGCCATTAGAACTTAGAGCCATGAATCAGGTTAAAGAAGTTTTATCTATAAAATAACAGTGCTTCACAATGGCAACAGAAGATAATTCCCAGATATTAAGAATTACTAGGACAAACTAAAGTCCTCTAAGAACTACTTATAAATAAATAACCTAGTTAATATCTATAGCAAACCTATTTATCAAGCTCAATTTTCACCTCTGACTACATAATTCAGTGCTTCTGATATATAGCCACCACCACACACTATCATCTTTTTTCATGCCCAAATTTCCCAGTGGGTGCAGGATTAACTCCCAAAATTTACACTACATGGTTCTTTTTTTTGCGGTACCGGGGATTGAACCCACTACCTCCGTGCTACACCCCCAGCCCTATTTTTTATACTTTACATTTACATGTTTCTCGTTACAGCCTCAAAAAATAAACTTTATCTTCCTAATTTGCAGGAAAAATTAAACTGACATTGTTACTATTTTCCTTTTTTTTTCTTTGTAGTGCTGGGGATCGAACCCAGGGCCTTCTGCATACTAGGCAAATACCCTACCACTGGGCTACATTCCCAGTCCCCCCTTTTTTTTTGGTACTGGGAACTGAACCCAGGGGCACTCAACCTGAGCTACAGCTCCCAGCCCTTTTTATTTTTTTAGTCATAGGGTCTATTTAGTTGCTGAGGGTGGCCTTGAACCTGTGATCCTCCTCCCAAGCAATAGGATTACAGATGTGTGCCACCAAGCCTGGTTTTGAAAATGGACTAGTATTTGTGGTTTGTATAATAAGTACATACTTTAGAAGGCATTCTACCTCTAAGTTATATCCCTGGTCCCTTTTATTTTTTTATTTTGAAACAGGGTCTCACTAAGTTGCTGGGGCTGGCCTCAAATGTGTGATCTTCCTGTCCCAATCTCCCAAGTATTGGGATTACAGGTGCGCACCATACCCATCTTTGTTCATTATTACTAATTTCAAAGAAGGTGAGCAGGGTGGTGTATGCCCGTAATCCCTGGAGAGAGAGAGAGAGAGAGAGAGAGAGAGAACAGCTGCTTAGTGAGGCCCTCTGCAACTTTGTGAGACCCAGTTTCAAAATAAAGGATAAAAAACAGGGCCGGGGTAGAACGCCCCTGGGTTCAATCCCCGGTACCGCAAAAAAAAAAAAAAAAAAAAAAAGGAGCCAGGCGTGGTGGCGCATGCTTGTAATCCCAGTACTCCGGAGACTGAGACCAGAGGCTCTGGGTTTGCAGCCAGCCTCAGCTACTTAGTGAGGCGCTCCGCAACTTCGAGAGACCTGGTTTCAAAATAAAGTATAAAAAATAGGGCTGGGGGTGTAGCTGGGAGGTAGAAAGCCCCTGGGTTCAATCCCCGGTACCGCAATAAATAAATAAATAAATAAATAAATAAATAAATAAATAGAAAATTAAGGAATTCAGTTCTGTGCTTTTTCCTTAAGGAAGCTCAAGAAGCCCACTGGAGCTGGACAAGGAGGCACATGCCTGTAAATCCCCACTTGGGAGGCTGAGGCAGAAGGACTGCATGTTCAAGGTCAGCCTGGGCAACTGAGTGAAACCATCTCAAAAACAAATTCAAGAGAGCTGGGCGTGGTGGCACACCCTGTTCTCCCATACTTAGGAAGTGGAGGCAGGAGGATCCCAGGCTCGAAGGCAGCCTCAGCAATGTAGGGAGGCTCTCAGTAACCTAGGGCTAGAGGCATAGGTCAGAGGTAGAATGCCGCTCCATTAGATCCCTAGTCCCACAGAAATAAATTCATGGAGTCGGCTGTGGTGGTGCACACTTGTAATCCCAGTACTTGGGAGGCAGAGACCGGAGGATCGGGGTTCACGGCCAGCCTCAGCTACTTAGTGAAGCCCTCGGCAACTTCGTGAAGACCCGGTTTCAAAACAAAGGATAAAAAATAGGGCCGGGGGTGTATAGCTCAGAGGTAGAACGCCTCTGGGTTCAATCCCCAGTACTGCAAAAAAAATAAAAATAAAAAATAAATTCAAGGGGTGGAGGGTAAAGAAGCTCAGTGGTAGAGCGCTTGCCTAGCATGTGCAAGGCCTTGAGTTCTATCCCCAATACAGCAAATAAATAAATAAAATTTAAATTTAAAAAGTCTAATGGTACTACCACTTAGCCAATTCACTTTTGGTTACTATGCCCATGCTGGCTGGAGTACAGGGACCTGCACATAGGTAAAAGTAGCTTACCAGAATGATACTGAAGTATTAAAAGATGGGTCTTTGAAAATCTGTAACTTAAGAGAATTCTTAAAGTAGCCTGGCACTGAGTAATAACAATTAATTGTAATATACCTGTAATTAATGCCAATGTTAGATGAACCTTATATACAGTAGAATCCTCAAATCATAGCACAACTCAAGTCAGACGTGCCAATTACTAATTAGAGGCTTATGTATCTTGAGATTGAATCACAGCTAGATCAATAAAACTATTCAAAGCAGCCACACTTTATAACATTCTAAGTAACAAAAATTTCAGTTTAGCAGCCAAAGCAAGCATGAAATGAGGGATGAAAGCAGCAAGAGGGCTAATGGCTAAGTTTCTTGTTATCTCTTTTGCTGGGAAAGGGGCTTTTTTGTTTTGTTTTGTTTGTGGCACTGGGGATGGAACCCAGGGGCATTCTACCTCCAAGCTACACCCCCAGCCCTATTTTATTTTTATTTTGAAACAGGGTCTCGCTAGGTTGATGAGTCTCACTACTTGCTGAGACTGTCCTCAAACCTGCGATCCTCCTGTCTAAGCCTCCCAAGTACTAGGATTACAGGTGTGCACCACCATGCCCAGCAGAAAGGGCTGTTTTAACCAATATGAGTAAGCCTCTGAACATTTCCTAGACTAGAGGGGCACCAGAATTTTTTAACTCTGGTGATAACATTCAAGGTTAACTGCCTTCGTTTAAATGGCATGCCTGCTTAAGTGTACCAATTCAGTGGATTCTACTGCTCTGTTCCTGCTTCCTAAAGCAGAGAAACCATGTGAACAGTAAAATTAAAAATCCAGAGGCATGCAAGTGAACATCCATTCAGCATTCTCTGCCAGCCTAGCCCACTCTTTTCTTACCTACACCACCCCCTCATCCGCCTTGGAATTCCTTTACTGGCTAGTATGGTACAAGAAGTTACTGATAGCTAGCCAAGTTTCAGAAATCACAGGAAAGACCTATTTTGCAGTTAGTAAAAGCGTTAGTTTATAAGCCAGCTGAAGACTTGCTGCTTTTGATTTAACTTGCTCATCTTAGTACAACCTTCTTAAACTACCCCCCTTTTCATTTAGCCCTTTCTTAATCCAAAGGCAGACGGAAAATCCTGAATGGAAGGCTGACTTTTACCCATGATTAGTGAGTCAAATTCAGAATGTACTCCACCCACTGCAGCTCTTGCATATCCCGGTTACCTTCACCCTCTTTCATCTGTTCTTCTCTCTCTTGTGTCGCTTCATTAGCAGCTATCTTAACTTTGTCTTCAGGTGCTTTCTCAGTAGCACTTAGGGCTACCTTGGTTTTCACCCCATCTCCAGCTGCCTCAGACTCTTCTACAGGCAGCTTAGAATCCTCCTGGCTAGGAACCAGCTCTGCCCTGACCTTCTCCTCTAGACCTGTGCCATCTTTTGTTTCTGTCAGTCTTTCTGCAGATGTCTGTGATTCAACAGAAGTCTGATCTCCTGCAGCTGACAATCCACTGACTGCACCATCCTTAGGGAGAACTGTGGCCTCTTGCCCTGGCTTCTCAGAAACTTCTGCTCCTGCCCCTGTAGCTAAGGCCTCTGTAGCCTCTATTGTCACCACTGGTGACTCTTCGGCAGAAGGCACTTCTTGCTCTACCAGTTGCTTAAGGACAGCCTTTCCTGGGTCATTCTGAGAGGCAGCTACCTGCTCCTTTAGTTCATCCCCACCCACATCCACTGGCTTGACTGCTGGGTCTACAGGCTCCGCTTCTGCCTCTACTGCAGCGCCCTGCTTTTCTACAGTTACAACAGGCTGCTCTTCTACAGCTTCTTCTGGCTTCTCTATGCTCACAATTACCTCGCCCTTCTCCTCCTGACCTCCTTTTTCTTTGCACTCTTCTTTCTGGAGGTCAGGTCCAGAAACTGATTTTCTTTCCTCAGCATCTGGTGCTTCCTGTTCTGGCTCCCCAGAAGTGACCTCAGTTTCGCTCAGTCCCTCTGGTGCTGCTGCTCCTCTCGCCTCTTCAGTTAACTGATTTGGAGTCGATTCAACTTTTTCCTGTAGTTTTTCTGCAGGCTCACTTATATCCATATCTTCTCTTCCACCCTTCTCCATTTCACTCTCCTGTTTTGTCTCAGTTTCAGGCTTTGCCAAAGACTTCCCTTTTGTTTTTTTGGCTTCTTCTTTTCCTCCCATGGCGTCATAAACCTGTTCTCTCAACTCTTCCCTTGCTTCCTCTACATGGTTAAAGAACATGAAGCATAAACATGTCTTCGAGTTTAAAGATAAAAGCATAAATGGAAACTAAAAACACATCCCTTTAAACCCTCAAATGGCCTGGCTTAAATTTTAGCAGATGGCCTAAAGATTATCTGCCCCCTTGAGAAAAGCAAAGGGAGAGTCCCAGCCAGCAGAGCGACTTATTGCAAAAGAATCCTCATAAGCTCCTTAAACTACGTACTTTATTATTTTACTTTGAGCATTCTGATTACCAGTTAGGTAAGAGATGCCAAGCTTTTCATTCTCCTTTAAACATTATAGACCCCTATCTGATTTGTAAAACTCTAATAGGCAAACTCAGCTGAGAAACTATTATTTAATTTTCATAGAAACAAGAAATGTAAAAGGTATCCAGAATTACTACTAAAATAACTGAGCTGTGCAAACTGTTTTGAAAATTTGCATAAAAATATATTTAATAGTCTTAATATTTCAAACACCAAATCAAAGAGATTTAATTTATTAGATTTACTTGATAAATTACCCTATCCTCTCACGAAAGCCTGCTGTCACTTTCAGTAATGTGCTACCCCCACTGCAGTCTCTACTAGATGCTGGCATCACCCCAAGCATCTTAGAAGAGACCAGCCAGGGAGAGCCACATCTCCACTTGTACACAAGATACACACGTCGCATCTCTTAAAATATCACATGCAGCTTCACATACCATCTATGTTATCATTATTTTCTACCAGAGATTCATCTTCTGTTTTTTCTCCTTCTTCCTCTTCCACATGAACACCTTCCAAGGCATTTCCCAACACACCATTCTCCATTCTAGGAGAAGAGGAAAAAGCACCAAAGGTATAACAACTTCAACCTAACAATGTATTCTACAATAGAAAATGCAATACTGTATGTTTTTTTCTTTTTCTTTTTGCAGAACTGGGGATGGAACCCAGGGATACTCTATCTCTGAGCTACACCCCCAGCCCTATTTTTTATTCTTTATTTTGAAACAGGGTCTCACTGAGTTGCAGAGGGCCTCACTAAGTAGCTGAGGCTGGCTGAGAACCTGGGATCCTCCTGTCTCGGCCTCACAAGTACTGGGATTACAAGCATGTGCCACCACACCCAGCACAATACCATATTATAAAAGAAGAGAAGATTAAGCAAGTGCAAGGGATACAAAACTATATATACTCATGGAGGAAAAGCAATGATCAAAACATCTCATACAAATTAACAATGCTGAAGGAAATAGGCATACCACTCATCCAGAACCTAAAAAGAACTAATGACTTATCAAGAGAATAAGACCTATATTCATTCCTTTTACAACAGGCCATAACATTTTCCAAACTTCTCATCTATTCCTTCTTCTCTATATAGCCAGTAACATTCTGCCAACAGTTTCACAGCAAGTCAGAGTGCTTGAATTACAAGATCAGAAACAAACTGAGATTAAATGGATGAGATTATTTGCTAGTTTGCATACCTTCAATATACTTCATTCTGGTTAAGTTCTGGCTAATAATATGCAAAACTTTCCATGGGAGTCTTATTTACTAGACATTCTCACATGCTACTTATTTCAAACTGTCCTCAACTAGGTCCTTACTGAGTGACTTTTTTGAGCTAGCTCACAGTGCTTTTAGGGGTTCACTTTTCTTTCTTTCTTTCTTTTTTTTGCGGTACCAGGGATTGAGCTACACCCCCAGCCCTATTTTTATACTTTATTTTGAAACTGGGTCTCACAAAGTTGTGGAGGGCCTCACTAAGTAGCTGAGGCTGGCCGCGAACCGGGATCCACCAGTCTCAGCCTCCCAAGTACTGGGATTACAAGCGTGCGCCATCACTCCCGGCTAGGGGTTCACTTTTCTATACTGAGCTTTGATCAATTTTTGTACCTTCACTAATGACAAGCTTCTTGCTTCTGATGACTCCAAAGTCAAAACTTCAGTAACAAGCCGGGCATGGTGGCGCATGCTTGTAATCCCAGTACTTGGGGAGGCCTCTGAGACAGGAGGGATCGCAGGTTCGAGGACAGCCTTAGCAAATAATGAGACTCTCATCAACCTAGTGAGACCCTGTTTCAAAATAAAAATAAAATAGGGCTGGGGGTGTAGCTCAGAGGTAGAATGATCCTGGGCTCAATCCCCAGCACCACCAAAAACAAACAAACAAACAAACAAACAACTTCAGTAACTTTATTCTTTGCATCAGGTGGCTATCACAACTTCCATCAGTGTTTCCTACTCCCTCAAACCCACTTGCTAGGTAAAACCAGTCTCACTTAGCTTATGAGAAATATCAAAGGTGGTAAACAATCTTAGCAACAAGGAAACTTCAGTGTTTAAATAGACCAAAGTGATGTAAAACATTCTACTTCTAAACTGAGGCTTGAAAGACATACCGTGCCAACTCCAATAGTGATTTCCCATAGAAAAAGAAGGCTTCTCCACACTCATTAGCTGTTTCTCCATACTTCTTACCTCTACAAAGAGAATAAACATCTAAAATGTGAACATGTTAATTGTTAGTTAATAACAATGCATGAAATGTTACTTTTTTTTTTTTGCGGCCCCTGGGATTGAACCCAGGGCGTTCTACCTCCACTACACCGCCCCCGGCCCTATTTTTTTATACTTTATTTTGAAACCAGGTCTCACGAAGTTGCTGCGGAGGGCCTCACTAAGTAGAGAGAGAGAGAGAGAGAGAGCAAGCGAGCGAGCGCTGAGGCTGGCCGCAAACCCGGATCCTCCGGTCTCCGCCTCCCAAAGTACTTGGATTACAAGCGTGCACCACCACACCCGGCTAAATGTTACATTTTCTTCATCCATATTTAACATATATTCTAAGTGACATCAATTTGCTAATTAGTATATAATCTAAGGGCCAAGTTATATTAACAAGTATTCCTCCTGCCACAAGATGGAAGTCAATATGGACCAAAATAGATGACCTATGGCCGGGACCTAGAGACTGAGAAAGGCCCACAGGAAAGCAACAAGATATAGAGAGCGCGGTCTCTGGAGTCAGACTGAGTCCAAAGGGTACATCTAACCCTCAACTGCCGTGTAACCTTAGACAATTACTTACTTTGAGCACCTTAGTTTTCTCATCTATAAAACGGGAGTGTCAATAATTTCTCAAAGACCTGCTGGATGCGGTGGCGCACGCTTGTAATCCCAGTACTTGGGAGGCTGAGATGGGAGGGTCACAGGTTCGAAGCCAGTCTCAGCAACTTAGTGAGACCCTGCTTCCAAATAAAAAAATATAAAATAGGTCTGGGGATGTAGCCCGGAGGTAGAAGGCCCCTGGGTTCCATCCCCACCCAGTACCAAAAAATAAAATAAAATAAAATAGGGCTGGGGTGTAGCTTAAAAATCTTAAAAACCCATGCATCTTTATATAAAAAAATCTAAATACTTGTCAGATAAAACTTGGATTCCACCTTTAGCACACCACTAAATAACAGAACCCCAAATGATTAAGTCCACATGGAGATGAACAAAGAGGCCAGAGACCAGGAACTAGACAGATTACAAACATCCAGCAATAACATTCTCTTCTGGATGTTGGAAGAGTTGGGGTAGGGAAAATGTAAACTTCAAACCTGAACCCATAAATGCTTCATTATAACCAATTATGTGTGTGGTACTAAGAATTGAACCCAAGGGCATTCTACCTCCAGTCCACACCCCATTCCTATTTTATTTTTAATTTTGAAAGAGGGTCTCACTATGTTGCTGAAGGTCTCACTAAATTGCTGCAACTGGCCTCAACCTGCGATCCTCCTGTCTCAGCCTCCCAAGTACTGGGATTACAGGTATCTGCCCATACCCAGCTTAACTATTTTATAAGGTATATTTCCTTACCTAAACTGACTGTAATCAACTAAGAAACATGACTGACCTTTAACAGCTATTGGTAATACTGTCTTAGAGGAAACTGGCTGTAAGAAGACAGGCTATTGCGGGAAGATTGTGTGAGTGTGTGAGTGTGTGTGTACTTTACTGGGGATTGAACCCAGGGGTATTCTACCTACGAGCTACACCTCCAGCTCGTTTTTATTTTTTGTTTTGAAACAGGGTCTACCTAGATTGTTGAGAGTCTCGCTACATTGCTGAGGCTATCCTCAAACCTGTGATCTTCCTGTCTCAGTCTCCCAAGTACTGGGATTACAAGTATGTACCACCACGCCCAGATTTCTTACATGTTCAACAAGCACTCTACCACTGATGTACACCCCCAATTCCTTGCTCTTCATTCTTTTCACTACAGAACTTCCTGAGGGGTGGGGTACTGGGGATAGAAGCCAGAGCCTGTACTAAAACAATTATAATAACTCAAGATTTATTGGGAACATACTATTACATGAGAGTAAAACACATAGTACTTACAAAAGACTAGCTGCTTCCTGGAATGCATTGACAGCTGCTGGAATATCTCCCATCACCAGATGTTTCTGTCCTAATCCCAGTAATTTCTTAGCTTCACTATCCACATCCAGACTGCAAGAAAAAGATCTTAGTATCAAATACTGTTGTTGAGTACCTACTATACTTACAATAATGGTTTATTTTATTTAACTACTGCACCCCAAAACCTAGCTACCTCACTTATTTACCATTGCAAAACAAACAAAAAACAATCTTCCCATCATTCTCATAAACGTCACTAGAATTATTTATTTATTATTTGTTTTGCGGTACTAGGGATTGAACCCAGGAGCAATTCTACCTCTGAACTTCACCCTCAGCCCTATTTTATTTTTTATTTTGGAACAGGGTTTCACTAAATTGCTGAGGCTGGCCTGGAACCTGTGATCCTACTGTTTCAGCCTCCCAAGTACTGGGATTACGACTGTACACTACCACACCCGACGCTTCACTAGAATATTTTAAAAGTTTATCCACTATAAAACTTATATTACCAAGCTGGGCGTGGTGACACACACTTATAATCCCAGTACTTGGGAGGCTGAGACCGGAGGATCCAAGTTCGCACCCAGCCTCAGCTACTTAGTGAGGCTCTTTGCGACAGTGAGACCCTGTTTCAAAATAAAAAATAAAAAATAGGGCTGGGGATGTAGCTCAGAGGTAGAATGCCCCTGGGTTCGATCTCCAGTACTGCCAAAAACAAAAAAAAAAAACTTATATTGCCAACTGGGCATGGTAGCACACATCTGTAATCCCAGTACTTTGGAGGCTGAGAGAGGAGGATCACAGGTTCAAGGCCAGCCTCAGCAATTTAGCGAGACCTTGCTTAAAATAACAAATAGGACTGGTGGTGTAAGCTCAAGAGGTGGAACCTGGGTTCAATCCCCAGTACCAAAAAAAAAAAAAAAAAAAAAAAAAAAAA